>QGMK01000644.1:0-19776 GCA_007825345.1 Lachnellula suecica
TCACCAGCCCTGCGCCGCACACTCTTACCAGCTCGCTCTCTCGCCCAGGCAGCGCCCCAACCCCGGACTCAGCTCCAGCAAGCAGTGGTGATATTGCCCTCAGATCCCTCCAGATGGAGGCAGCGTCTGCGCGGATGGCGGCCAGAGACCGCTTTGGCGCCATGGGAGACCCAGGTCCTTCGCATCTCCAGCGATACATCCAACAAGCCTGCAGCCCCGAGAACTTCGAGCCCAATCTGGCCGTCAATCTCGAGATAGCCGACCTCATCAACTCGAAAAAGGGTAATGCGCCCAGGGAGGGCGCCGTCGCCATCGTCAACTACATCAATCACCGCAACCCCAACGTCTCCTTACTAGCTCTCAGCCTGCTCGATATTTGCGTCAAGAATTGCGGATACCCTTTTCATCTTCAGATCAGCACCAAGGAGTTTCTCAATGAGCTTGTGCGGAGGTTTCCAGAGCGTCCCCCGATAAGGCCAACACGCGTCCAGCAGAAGATTCTGGAGGCCATTGAAGAATGGCGGGGTACAATATGTCAAACGTCGCGGTACAAGGAGGATCTGGGCTTTATCAGGGATATGCACAGGCTCCTCAGTTATAAGGGATATGTTTTTCCTGAAGTTAGGAGGGAAGATGCGGCTGTCTTGAATCCTAGCGACGTAGGTTTCCCGCCAAAATCTATTAACATTAATTCTAACCTGCCTCTAGAATCTCAAATCTGCCGAAGAAATGGAGGAGGAAGAGAAGGCAGCCCAATCTGCGAAGCTTCAGGAGCTTATTCGACGTGGTGGACCCGAAGACCTCCAAGAAGCGAACCGATTGATGAAGATAATGGCAGGATATGATACCCGATCAAAGACAGACTACAGGGCAAAAGCAGCAGAAGAGGTCGGAAAGGTTCAGCAAAAGGCCAGATTACTGGAAGAAAGACTTGCGGAATTTAAGCCAGGAGACACGATGACTGAGGGCGACGTATATGAAGAGCTGGCCTCGGCACTACAAAGTGCGCATCCAAAGATCCAAAAGATGTGCGAGGAGGAATCCGATGATCACGAAGCGGTCGCAAAGCTTTTGGAAATCAACGACAGCATACACCGAACAGTAGAACGGTATAAGCTGATGAAGAAGGGCGATCTGGAATCAGCTTCTAAGATTGCGAAGGGTACATTGGGAACCAGTACGGGTGTCAGCAAGAACTCCGAAAACGAGTTATCTTTGATCGACTTTGGTGGAGACGCTGAACCGAATGGAAGTAGTTCTATGGCAGCGCCTCCCGCGCAGCAGGGACAACCTGGCGGATTGGAGGACGATTTACTTGGGCTTTCAATGGGAGAGGATTATGGACAAGGCGGGGGAATTTCTCTTGGATTTGGAAACAACTCCAGTAAGTCTTACGAAGCTTTAATCGAATGGATTTACTGACGGGCGTAGGCATCCCTGGCCCTGCATTAATATCTTCGACAACGGACCACAGCACAGCAAGGGGACCTACTCCCAGTAAATCTCCAGACCCATCACAACCACACATTTCCCAACCAAACTATTCCGCCTTTTCAGCTTTTGGCACTGCGGCCCCAAAAACCGTCACTCCCCAACCTTCGTTATTCCAGCAGCAACAAGCAGCTGCTCTAGCTAAGGCCCAACCCCAGGCTCCTCCATCCGACCCTTTCGCGGCTTTGACGTCTCCTATTCGCCAATCGACGCCACAGCAACCTCAACCCTCAATGTTCGATTTTGGCAATCACCAGCCACCAGCACCGGCCGCAGCAGCAGATGAGGATGAATGGGCATTCTCGTCCGCCTTGCCAGAGGGTCTGCCATCATCGAATACAATTGCAGTCAGCAAAACCAACCTCAGCATCTCGCTGCACGCCGCGCGGGAACCGAACAGCCCCACAGTCATCACCATGTCCCTCACATTCTCCAACCAAACAGATCAGCCAATATCAGAACTGACATTCCAAGCTGCGGTAACAAAAGTAAGCACCTACTCCCAAACCACTACTAATTTTGTATCTAACAAACTCAGGGATATTCCCTAAAGCTCCAACCGCAAACCGGTCGACGCCTCCAACCGCGCGAGCAAGCAGGCGTAAAACAAGTAATTTATCTGAATGGTGTGGAACAGGGGAAAGGGGATTCGGTCAAGTTACGTTGGAAGGCGTCATATAAGGTCAATGAGCAGCAGGTGAATGAACAGGGCGAGATCCCGTCATTGGGGCTCGCGTGATGTGGAAGGTAGTAGATAGAGACCAATCTTACAACTTTGCCAAGTTCATTTAGACTGCTAAGCCATCTGATTTCCATACTCCTCGCTCGGATACGGCTTACTTACCCTTCACAAACGCTGAGCTAAATTTCTGCCTTTCATTCACGTTACCTCCTCCCCTAGTCCCCCTATGAAACTGGCAAAATCTTAAAGTTAATCCTCGGATAATGCAACCTCAACATCCCACCACCACCAGGTGCTTCCACCTCAATTACAACCTCATTCGTCGAAAGCCCCACCAAAAGACCCTCATTCGCGTGCGTACGGCCAAAGTCAACCGGCGCAATACTGATTCTTGTTCCAGATTTCAGACCTAGAACATCCGAGGTATCGACTATCAACTCGGACTTCTCGGTAAAAGTGCTGGATAGAATCCTGTTCACAACACTATCTTCCGCTTCTTGGCCCTCTTCGAGAGGACCGCCTCCTGGGTTGGCGGCTGCAGCTTCGGCGGTGACTTTTCTGAACCGCTCCACCCATACGTGGACGTTTGGGAAGTTGGCTTGGCTTAATGTTCTTTGTATGTCGGCAGATGAGTCGTCCACATCGCTCGCCATATTTACAGCCCAATCATAGACCCTGAAAACGTGGCGTCAGTCTTGCAAGGCAGCTCATTTAGCTCTGTCTTTCTCAAACGAGTTCAAGGCTCATTTCACTCACCAGCCCGCATGTATCTCAGCAAGAGTCGGCGTCTCTTTCCCAAGAATCCATTCCCGGCCATCTTGGAGCATCTTCTCGAGCATCCCGAAGTAAATCTTCAGCTGACTTATGGCCCATGCTCTGTACCTCCATCAGTGCTTGCTTAGTGAAGAGACCTCCTGAACCTGTCCATATGTCAGATCTTGTTCTTTACTGAAGAATTTTATTATTGACCTTCAAACCTATCTTTCATCCACGCTTCGTCCTCAAAGAAATGGGAAGTGACCGGTACACACCCCGCCGCCCTCCAAAACGGCCCGCCATCAATAACCCACTCTTCCAAAATCTCTTCAAATCCAGCTTCCCACGCAGTCGGACCCTTTAATCCACCTTCTGGAAAGAACTCTTCGAGCTTAGATAGCATTAAGCGGGAGTCAATATAAATATCTCTCCCAATAGACATAACGGGAATCCGCCGATAGTTTATGCCAAGTCTCTCCTGGAGCAGCGGCCGCGGCATGTTGGGCGGTACGCGGATCTGGGAAAATGGTAGACCGCGCAGGTTTAGGTAGTTGGCTATCCGCAGCCCGAAGACGGATTCGGGGTAGGTGAAGAGGATTATTCCGCCAGGGTGGTTGTTGGGGAGGGGAGTGGGGTGGGACATGGCTGAAGTACTAGTTTTTGTTGTGGTAGAGGTTTGTGAGATTTGTTTGAACTTGATATTTCTTTTGATGTTGCTTATATATAGGAGACTCAGCAGGAGGTTGGTGTTGGTGTTGGTACCGAGGGTAAATGAGGCGGAGGCTTCGCTTAGGGTTGGTCGATTCCGGCACCCCTTAACCAGCACATTCTCTCCACTAAAAATACCGCTGATAAAGTAGAGTTAGTCCAGGGGACAAAAGTAGCTTTCACGGACATTGAAATATAGCCAACAACTCCATAATCAAAGACTAGGTTAATACTACATACAAATAACCGGATCTTAAAATACACATTTCACTTCTTACTCATTCCTTCGGTCTTCAATCACACCATCTGCCTTCGCAAAATACTTTCCTCCTGTAGGCAAACCTAACATGCTAAAAACGTCCTCTATACCAAGGTTATCAACTGTTTTGTCGATATTCTCTTTCAGAAATCTCCGCAGAGGTCTTTGTTCAACAGTGTCGGCGAACTCGATAAGCCCAACGCATAGCTTGATCCAGTGAGTTACTTCCTATGGAGATCTTGAATTAGTTTTCATGTAAGAAGAAGACATGGATCTGTCAAATCAAGGGATCTGGCACTTACCTTGGGGTCTAAAGTCATACAATGTTGGCGAAACTCAACAGTCTGGCTACCATAGTTAGTTGTGACTAAATCATCAGTCGCGTTACGAATATTAAGTGCCGGTCGATTATTAGCCATGCGGCCAAGACTAGCTCTTGTGACATCCCAAAGCATGTCTATGTCGCAGCATTCATCCTTCAGGAGATGTTTTAGCCCGGCTTTCCTGCTCTTTTCCCCCGGTATGTAAGTGTCGGTCTTCATCATACGAGAGCCCCGTTGCAGGCTGGGACATTGGTCAAAATCCCTTCTCCTTGGGGGATGAATCAACTCGATCTGCGGCTCAAAGGTAAAGTACGTCGCCACTAGGTTCTGCATCGTCTCGGGAGTAAAATTCAGGTCTGAATTTCCGACGTGGACGTGCAAGCCTGTGGTAGTGCCCAAGCGATACTTATCCGTTAGCAAAGTCAGAACATGACCAACTTCTTGTAAGGCGTGTTTGCTGAAGTGCATAGCGGGTGTTGTCATCTCGATGGCTTGGTAATTATACCGCTCTGCCGGTTCGGGATAATTGTGTTCGACCCAGGTGTCGAATTTCACTGTCCAAGCCTTTGGATTCTGGGGTTTAAACGCATGCTGGTTATATTCGTAAGGAGCCGCCTCTGCTGCAATGCCCTTGCTTTCGAGGTATTGGGCAATGTGCTGGCGAGCCGATCGCCTGTTTTCCTCTATGATGTCCGTCAATTCCATACCCGTCTTTCCCAAAGGATCCTTATGCACGATATCTACAATGATGTGAAGTCAGTACACAATCGTAATGGTGCGTCTTGATGATGACCTTTCGAAGCAGACAACCAATGAGGAAGTCTTTCCGATCTGCAAGCCTGAGAGATGACAAGGAAGGGAAAAAGCGAGGTGCTCTAGCACTACATACCATATATCTCCCTTGGATCCCCTTTGCCAGGATCGTATAGCTCCGCTTCTTGCGAGTCGTCGCTTTTCAAATCATCATCGCTATCCGTGTCTCTTACTAGACACGCAAGTGAGAACTCGATTTCTACACCAAATGTGAGGCGTTCTTTTGGCGAATACGTTGAAGGCACAAACCACAGCGGATCATTTGCAGCTGCGATTTCTACTGGTATTATAATTTAATTAGTTCAGATTTTAGTAGTAGGAAGATATTTTAGCCCAAGCAGCAATTGTCACATTTTCCTATATTTATTCACATTGCAATCCTTTATTACTTCTTTACAAGCTTTGTAACACAAGGGGTGTCCAGTTCGTTCGATATGCCTCGAAGGATTCCGCAATTGGATCTCTTTGTTTTCAATAGATGAAAGCCGTCCAGTGAAGCCCCTTTTTAGCCGAGGGAGCAGACACGTGATCCTTGAATCCTTAGCAAGAGCATTTGTTTAGCCCCACATCTCTAGTATGGAAAGGACTGCTAACATAGCTTTGATATACCCATAGCTTGTGGCTAGGCCTATTTAAACTGGAGTGAGCGCATAGTATATAGTCACGTGCTTGTCGATATTGCTTTTCCCGGTAAGGTGGCACAAACATCGAATTTCGCAGCCCGGTTTCAACTCAGTTCTTTTCTTCATCTTCTTCTTCAAGCCATTCTTACTCAACCTTCGAGGGGTACAATCCAAAGGCGAACAAGTGGGCAATATCTCACTAGATCTCCTAGTCTTCGACTTTATCATGGCCCAATTCAAGAACCTCTCAACTGAGGTTGTCATCGAAATTCTCCACAGAGCAGACCGTGCGGATCTTCGGAACCTTTGCAAAAGTTCCCGATTGCTACATTCGCTCACGCAGCCGATTCTCTACTCTACTTTCAAGCAGGTTGGGACGGAGGAGATCCCCCTCTTTCTCCGCACAATTCTCACCAAACCCGACTTACGAAACCACGTCAAGCATCTCGAGTTTAGCACTCTCCTTGGTAGTGGCACTTTTCCCACTGATGACGGAACTGGCATTGATTTCTCATTCATGTCCGAACAGGATCGCGACTGGATATTTCAGCAGATTCACGAAGTTTTGGGTGAAGATCTCCGAGGCTACACTCAGCCTTGGCGAGATAATCTGTTCAAATCCAGAAGCCAATGGGGCCCTTTTGTTGCTCTTTTAATGCACATCTGCTCTAAAAGACTGGAGACGATCACCATTGATCATGACCTCTCGGGCTCTCAGGCGATGGGGTCCATTGAGGAACTAGGCTTTCTAGCGGCAAGGCAGTCCAATCACTTGAGCTTTTGGTATCTATCTTCCCCCCGAAGTTATTCACGGGGACAATCTATACGAGAAATCATGGCGTCTGCGCCTGCAACAACGCCCGCTAGTCAAAGTCTAGAAGTCAAAGTTCGGTCCGCAGTCACAGAAACAAGATTTGTGGCTTATGGCACCCAGATGTTTCTCATCCCTCTTGTTATTGTCGACCCCGCCGATATCAATCCAAAGATACTGACTACCAAAGAGCTTGTTATGAGAATAAACATGCCCAACATGTTGCGAACCCTCCTGACTACATTCGATGAGCTTGAACGATTTGAATTTTACGGTTTGACTAGTCAAGATCAGTCTAAAGGTTCCAAACTCTTGGTGCCTTTATTAATCAAAAAAGGTCTCAAGAATTCAAGACAATCTTTGAAGACGCTCGTTCTAGAGGCTCCAGACTATCCTTGGGAGGATCGTGTCTTGTCTTTAAATGAAGCTTTTGGTTCTTTGACCCAGTTCGAGCACCTGCAGCATCTCAGTATGGAAGCACTATTGCTATTGGGGTCTGCGGTAGAAGATAGGGGCGGAGCTTTCATGCGGTACTCGGCGGCACAATGTTCAGTCCTTGCCGATGGCCTCCCAAGTTCATTGGAGAGTCTCAAAATCTCCGAATGCACGCCTTCCATCTCCGACGCTCTATCTGAACTGTTGTTCAACCCGAATTGGCCAAGGAGTCTGAAGAAAATCACAGTCAGTGGCCCCCACCCCTAGTTGTAAAATATGACAATGATTTCGATGGTAACATCCATGTTTTTTTTTTCTTTTTGAGCTGACATCGATACCATTGTGAAGTTAGTAGCAGAAAGGTCTTCCGCGGCGACTCTGGAGCCGATCGAAGTGCTCAGCTGAGATGATTATGTAGCGAGTGCCCATGAAAAGGAAGTGGTACTCGAACGAAAGTAGTGCAAGCCATAGGTGTGCCGTGCAAAGAAATTTGGCTCATCGTGCACGCAACTATCCTCGGCGTTTTGCTTCACTTTTAGTAATAGTCACGAGAAGATGGATCAAACGTGATTTACATTCTCTCACTTTTCGCGCCACTGGCAAATTATGAGTGACTCAGGCAACCTGGGTCTACCGGTATCCATGGGAGTGATAAGCTCGGCCTAGAAGTATAGTTTCTTGTCTCTTGTGCTTTTCCCCGGAAGTATGAGATGTAGTCTCAGAGCACGAGGCATTACTCACCGTCCACCTTGTACCTTCAATGTAAAAAAGCATCACAAGTGCATTAATCCGGTGCCTTAAAAGTGTTCCACTACTGGTGGCACATTCAAATGCACTCAAAGCGGCAGTTTCAAAGTGAATAAAAAGAAAAGCGGGTTATGGATTAATCTCCACATAATCGTCTGTGCCGTGAGTAATGCCACCAGCTCTTAATATGAAGTCACAGACTCGGTAAGTAAAATAGTTAGAATCTGCCTCACAACTAGAAACTGTCCGTTAGATCGTCAATAAACCAAAAGAAACGACTTCACACCGGGTTGCTAAATATATGTCTCACTGAGTATGGGACTTTTCCTATGGTTTTATTTTCGGACCAATACGGAAAAACTAAAAAGGGGTAATTTTGAGTACTGGACCGCATACATTGTATTCCCCTCCATTACCAATCTACCACTCAAAAACCTCTTCTGCAACTTGAACCCCTTTACCATCAAATTGCTCACTGCTCATCACGACAAATCCCAACGTGGCCTTTCGTTCCCCCATACCGAAATTCACTTTCACGCCTGAAATCATGGAATGACCGCCCGCCGCTGAATCAGCACCAATGGCTTCCTCTTCAATCTGGATAATCCTGTCCGCCACTCTAGCCATCAGACGCGAGTTCCAGACGCCTTCTTGTCTTTCCTCAGTCTTCATTAAAGCAACGGCCCGGCGTCGTAGTGTCGTACACCTGCACTTCGCCGCGATGAAAAAAAAACAATAGAGAACTGTCGAGAGTAAAAGTTCGCTTGCTCCCTTCATTGACTGGGGTCTTAGGCTTGAGGATTGCTTCGACATCCCCAAGCATGCTTTCGAATTGAGGCTGGAAACTCTCCCAGTGCGTCTCGTCATGCAGGCGATCCATGTCGATAAGGAACGACACGTTTGCAAGCGTGCGCTTTAAATTCAGCAATCGCAGCGTATCCTCGTCGCACTCGGAAATATCTAAGCGTCTGAAAGCCTTCCCCCAAAGTTTCATTTTGATCTGGGCAGAGCTAGAAATCAGGCGTATATCCAGCTTTGTTTTGGGGCCGAACGGAGCGAGGTTGAGAAGGCTGACATCGGGACCTGTGAGTGAATGAGTGGCATGCATAACAGAGGTGCATAAATCACTAAATGTTTCAAGTGCTTCTTGAAGTGATTTGAAGCGAAAAGGTATCTCACAAGATAGGGGCAAGGCAGTGGTGCCGGTGTTAAGTGTGCTGAGCCGTGATGACCACGGAGAACCTGATGATACTTAGCTCAAGTCCTCGACTGATTTATAAAAGCGAAGGAGACGATTAAATCATCGATTTGAGGTCCGGTTGTGGGGTTTGTTACCTCGAAGCACACAAACAATATACACACAATCAAAGCAACATCTACCTTAATTGCATTTCCATTCTTTGATCCCGAGTTTACCATAAGACCCATGGCTTTAACATACTCACTGACTGCAAAGTCCATTTGCGAGCTTTGAACGATATCCCGCTCGAATACCTCATGGAGAGCGCCCAGGGCCATGACAGCATGCTTGATAGTGGGTTCATGATGCGCGGTTCGTAAAAGAAGCGCATCCCAGAATTCCTTTGTATGTTCAGCGATAGAGGAACCGCCTATAAGTTGAGGAACAGTTCGCTCGAGGAAGAACGAAAAGCTTCGGCGCTGCTGCGTAGTGCCTGGTATGGCAAAAGAGATCGCCGAGCAAGGAGATGAAGCTTCCGGGCTGGAATCTGACCTTGAAAGTGTTACCCCGCTACGTGGGGGAACGGAATACCCGTCACAGCTCCAGCCACTGCGTTTGCAGTGGAAGCATGATGGACGTTGCTCGTCGAACTTTATGCGTCTCTTCCTGATGAATCACAGGTTAGATTTGGAGGCTCCTTGCACGCCAGGAGAATTTACCTGCAAATCTCACAGCCAGTTTTTGCTTTCGGCTTGAAAAGTCGTTTACGGATCTGGATCTGGGGCAAAGCATCGGCAGGCATATCTATTGCAGCATTTACATTGTGGTAGGTCTATATCTGCTCGGTGTTTGAGTCACCGGACTGGTCATGAGAAGAAGGAAGGTGTGATGGCAAAACAGTAGCTGCAGTCTAAATGTCATATGCACCCTAAGAGTTCAGAGAGCCAAAAAAGAGCGAAGAACGCAGGACCGATATTCTATTTGTATGAATGATCTGCTCGAGCTCGAGGGAGTGGTGGCCCAAATGCCACATCCCTGCTGGGTGAGAAAGAGCGAACCAGCCAATCGGAATACGCCCTGTGCGAAGGGTGGACTCAGGGGCCTCAGCCCTACCCAGTGCCACCACCCCCTAACGCAGAATGCATTTCTTGCCCTTGCTTGGCTAAAACTACAAAACTTGGAACATGCTAAGGAAGGGGAATTCTAATAATTGACCTGATTAGAAGAGTTATTAATTGTAAAGTTGGATGAATAAGAAAAGATGTAGGTTTAGAAACACTCTTGGCACCAGCTGAGGTGACCGTAACCGTTAGAAGGATTCAAGAAACGGAAATCAAACCACCCATCTCATGCAAGATTATATGCTCCAAATTTGCGTACTTGTGAGAAAGAAAATCCGTAATTGTTTGAAGCCATGGAAGAGATAACTGCTGCCAAAACGGGGGTTCCTGACTCTCGTCTAATGATAGTCCTGGATGATTCTTACGTCGAGCGCGAAGTCCTAGAACTCAGAAAGGTATTATGCATTCCGGATGCAGCTGTTTTGAAAAATCATTTCTTTGTTGCCACTGCGATACGGTTCCGTTAATTTTTACGAAACCGGCGAGAGACAAAGAATGGTGGAAGTGGAAGTTTTTATTCTTGAAATTTGCTTTATATTTTGGCCTTACCATTGATTGGGCAACCAAACAACTGCAATTGAAGGCACTAAACCCTCTACCAAGAAAAAAAGGAAAAGTCAGACGCAATGAGCATCTTGGTAACATTCTCTGATCTCAGACTCCAGGTGGTATCCGATCTCCATTTTGAGCGCACCGACACGGACGAATATACCACATACGACATTCCTAAGAACGGGGATTATCTAGTCCTTGCAGGCGATATCGGCAACGCGGTTCGATTTTCTCATCAAGAAGCATATAAAGACTTCCTCCAAAAGCAAACCGACAGATTTAGAATCGTTTTCCTCATTGCCGGCAACAATGAATTCAAAGGGGCGAACGCGATGCACGCCGATGCGCACTCTCATGGCATATCTCTATTGCGTAAATGGGCAAAGGAACCCATATTCAACAATAAGTTGCTATTCTTGGAAAACGACAGAGTTGATTTGAAAGCCGAGGGCTATAATGCTACCATCCTGGGGTGCACGTTGGTAAGTGATTCCTAACAGTGTTATATCAGTTCAGGGGCTATTGATACCTTTGAAATCACTCCGTGATGATAGAATATCCTTCCATTCTAGCTATTGATTGTTTGTAAAAAGCGCTGACGCCAACCGCTACAGTGGGCAAAGCATCGAAGGGACCAACCTGCTGCGAGCACTACCGATAAGAGCATTGCGGGCTGGTCTTCTGCGAAAAACAACGCGACGCATGACGAGTCTATCGCTTGGCTCAGACGGGAAGTAAAAGCCATTAGAGCAGAAAGTGCGACTAAGAAGATCATCGTGTTGACTCACCACACACCTACCATCTCCAGGTGTTCAGAGCCGGGCAGGAACGGGCAGGAGGATGGAGGTCCAGGTGGCAGCTGGAGTAACTTTCAAAATGACATCTTAGGCGGCGCTGGAATAGAGGGACTTCAGAGGGGTGATGTGTAAGTTCAGTCAAGTGCTGATGTTCTGTTGGTGCTGACTTCTGAATAGCTGGCTTTTTGGCCATACCCACTTCTCGTGCGATTTCATGCAAGACCAAGTGCGTTGTTTTGCAAACCAAAGAGGAGGCCAGGTGGAAGAGAATAACACAAGCGGAGGAAGACTTCCCTTTGATGTTGGAAAGACTATTACAATTCCGCTTTAGAGAGTGTGCAGGTTTGACGAGAGGTTCGGAGAAGGATTGCCTTCGTATGGAGTCGAGTGTTTTGCTGACCTGTTTTCCTTTCTGTTTTGCTCAATTATATTATGGCATAGAATTGATAAATTGCGATTGATAGTGTTCTCTCAAATGCAAACCGGGTAGAAGAGGAAATTTCCATTGGACCAGATTGGTAGCGAAAGTAAATGGTAAGAAAACGAAATCTTGACCAAATGTACAAACGAGAACGCCAATCACTGTTCAGCGGATTCCTTCCCGTTTTACATACATTTAGACTGGGCGACAAAACAGTGCTGCAGGAAATTGTACCACATTAGAAAACTGAAGACATAGCAGAAATCAAATAGAGCAAAAGCAGCGTCATGCGTCCCAACTAGACGAATGAGCTCAATTACCTGATTGTACGAAGATGCCTGTGAATAAGAGCCTTTCTGATTTGTGGCATTACAATCATAATACAGTGCATCCTCATGCCGTCACCAAAACTTCCAACTGCTCTTCTTCGCCTCCAGCTCTTTCTCTTCGTGCAGTCGTCGTCTCTCTTCTCTTTTCGCTTTAGCTTCTGCTTCTTTCTGCGCCTTCTTTTTATCGATAATCTCCACGGCACGCTTCATATGCGATTTTTCTAGCATTCGCCTGTACTGGCAGAACTCGTAGCTTCCTAGAGAAAGAAAAACGAAGGTCCCCACGGCCCAGTTCGCAGCTTTCGGTATCGACCTGGATCCTGCAAATAATGACTTTATTAGCACACTTTTGCCAAACTTCCAAGCAGAGGGCCCCTATACATCGCAAGAAGGCCACTCACTTCCCCAGATAGCTCTAACGGCACCAACGCCGAACCCTCCTCCAATGCCAGTGAGCAGACTCTCCCGCACACAAGGATACATATGGACCTGTTTGAAATCCTCTATTCGTACAGTCTTCACCGCCTCGGACAGCTTCGGATTCTGAGGCCGCCCGCCAGCGGTATTGTGGCCCGAACCATCTGGTAACGAATTCGCATTTGCTGGGGCGTTGAAAACTTCGTAGACTTTCGTGCTTTTGACATGATGTGGAGGTTCGGTGGCCCCGGGAGGAGGACCTCGAGGTGTAGGTTGTGTTGAACTTGAATCCCGAGTATCGCCCGCCATTGTGTTGTGAGTTTCGATTCAGTAGCTCGAGGTGGGATGCTCAAATGAAAGCTATATGCGCATGAATGCATTTGTCGGTCACCGTACTTGTAATCGAAGGTTGGCCCCTTTACGCGAAAACGCGTCGAGACGCGTTTTATATACACATCCAAACCTCCCCACGCCAAACTCTTCAAACAACAACCAAAACGCCTCAATTCCCCCTCTATACCGGCGTCCGAATGCAAATATCCGCAAATCTTTCTTTGAGGCAATGAAAAGTGCAATTCTTTAACTAGACTTGCCCAGCACCTCAATACTACTGCAGCGCGTACAATTCTGTTTCCTGGGCTCTTCAGCCCTCCACCACCACAATGCCAGGAACTTGCGCACCCAAAAACGGATATCGACGTGGAGGAAAACAAGCATATCATGGGCCTCGAAAAGCGAAGACCTTCGCGCCCTCCAACCGCAATGAAGCCACCTCCACAGACGAGAAGCGCGAAGCCGTCAAGCTTGCCAACTCCATTGACGAAGCAATGGGCTTTGCACGCTACGAATCTGGCAAGAAGAAAGTAGGATGGCTCTGTAATCTTCAGCCTACAACAATAGAAGACGACAAACTGCCGGACGGGAGAGCGGGACTGGATTGTTATTTTATTGAGGAGGATGGGAGTACGTTCAAAGCCACGCTAGAATATGACCCCTACTTCCTGGTTGCAGTGAAGAGGGGCCACGAGCCAGAAGCCGAGGAATGGCTGAAGAGAGCGCCTGGTGGTGGTGTGGTCAAGAGTTGCGCAAGTCGACAAGGAGGATCTGCAGATGCCCAACCATTTACTGGGTTACAGGAGGACGTTCTTCGAGTTGCGGTTTGCGAATGTCAATGATTTGCTGGCTGCGCGAAGGGATATTATGCCAATTGCGGAGAAGAACAAAAAGAATATGAATGCGATGGACACATATGCAGAGGTTGCCAGGCAAGTCTCCAAGGCAAAAGGGGACGGATGAAAGCTAATCAGCCCCAGTGCGAATGCTGGATTCGACCTTTTTGATGACGACCGAGACGACGATAGACGACTTAATGCCTCTGTTACTGATGCGAGCGATTTCATTGTGGATATTAGGGAATGGGATGTACCATATCATGTGCGGGTAATGATCGATATGGGTCAGTATTGTTTTGCTGGACCTGTAGAATCTGTGCTAAATGAACTCAGATATAAGGACGGGAAAATGGTACACGGTGGAGGCGAAACACGGCGTTACAACTATGAAATGCATGGAAGAGCGATTGCAGCGAGCGGATCCTGTTGTGATGGCATACGATATCGAGACGACGAAGTTACCTTTGAAGTTTCCAGATGCGGCTATTGATCAAATCATGATGATTTCCTATATGATTGACGGGCAAGGATTTTTAATAACGAATCGGGAGATTGTCTCAGAAGACATCGATGATTTCGAATACACACCAAAGCCCGAATACGACGGGCCCTTCATGATTTTTAATGAGCCGGACGAGAAGGCGCTTATCGAGCGATTTTTTCTTCACATCAAGGAAGCAAGGCCTACGGTGATAGCAACTTACAACGGAGATTTTTTTGATTGGCCGTTTGTGGATGCTCGGGCGAGTGTCAATGGAATTGATATGTACCAAGAAATTGGTTGGAGGAAAGGAGCCGACGACCAATACTGCTGCGACTACAGTGCCCACATGGACTGCTTTCACTGGGTCAATCGAGATAGTTATTTGCCGCAGGGAAGTCGAGGTCTGAAAGCTGTCACCACCGCGAAACTTGGCTACGACCCCGATGAGCTCGATCCCGAGCTGATGCTGAAGTATGCTACTGAGCGGCCACAGGTGCTTGCGGAGTACTCTGTATCAGATGCTGTGGCGACATATTACCTGTACATGAAATATGTACACCCTTTTATCTTCTCCCTCTGCACCATTATTCCATTGGGGCCGGATGCCGTCTTACGGAAAGGAACTGGAACCCTTTGCGAAATGCTGCTCATGGTGCAAGCATATCAAAAAGAAATTGTTCTTCCGAACAAACACGTTTCACCCAAGGAGTCTTTCTGGGAAGGCCATCTTTTAGAATCGGAAACGTACGTTGGTGGTCACGTTGAAAGCATTGAAGCTGGGGTTTTCCGGGCCGATATTCCTGTTAATTTTGCAGTTGACACCACAGCCATTGACGAGCTTCTCGTTGATCTGGATGCTGCGCTGAAGTTCAGTATTACAGTGGAGGAGCAGAAATCGTTGGACGATATCACCAACTACGATGAAGTAAAACAACAAATTACAGACCGATTAATCAGTCTCAAAGGGACAGCGAATCGAAGCGAGCGACCCCTAATCTACCATCTGGACGTTGCATCTATGTACCCCAATATCATGACCACAAATCGACTTCAACCGGACTCCATGATTGACGAGTCTGACTGCGCAGCTTGCGATTTCAATCGGCCGGGCAAGACATGTGATCGACGGATGCCCTGGGCGTGGAGAGGAGAATATTTACCAGCAAAGCGAGATGAATACCTCATGATCAGGAGTTCCCTCGAGAACGAAAGATTTCCTGGGAAGTGGCCCAGTAGCCCGCCGCGGTCATTCCAGGATCTTTCTGCAGATGAACAGGCCGGCCTGATTCGGAAACGACTACAAATTTACAGCCAAAAGATTTATCACAAGATTCATGAATCGAAAACCATCGAGAGAGAAGCCATCATCTGTCAGCGTGAGAACCCATTTTACATCAACACCGTCAGAGATTTCAGAGATCGGCGGTATGATTACAAAGGGAAGCAAAAACAGTGGAAGGGGAAGACTGAAGAATTAAAGGCGTCCGGCGCCTCTGCTACGGAAATCGACAACGGCAAGAAGATGATTATTCTCTTTGACTCACTGCAACTAGCCCACAAGGTCATTCTCAACTCGTTCTACGGATATGTCATGCGAAAAGGATCCCGCTGGTATTCTATGGAGATGGCGGGTGTTACTTGTTTGACCGGTGCTCACATCATTCAAATGGCCCGACAGCTTGTCGAGAGAATTGGCCGCCCCTTGGAACTCGACACCGACGGTATTTGGTGTATGTTACCAGCCACCTTCCCGGAGAACTATGCGTTCAAGCTTAAGAATGGGAAGAAGCTCACCATCTCTTACCCTTGTGTCATGTTGAACCATCTCGTTCACGCCAAGTTTACGAACCACCAATATCAGGACCTCACCGACCCCAAGACTTTCAAATATGAAACCCACAGCGACAATTCTATTTTCTTCGAGGTCGACGGGCCATACAAGGCCATGGTCTTGCCAACTTCCAAAGAGGAAGATAAGAACTTGAAAAAGCGTTACGCTGTGTTCAATGACGATGGCAGCTTAGCTGAGTTGAAGGGATTCGAAGTCAAGCGAAGAGGAGAGCTGAAGCTCATCAAGATCTTCCAGACGCAAATCTTCAAATTCTTCTTGGAAGGTACAACTCTAGAAGAGACATATGCTGCTGTGGCAAAGGTTGCAAATCAATGGCTCGATGTTTTGCATTCGAAAGGGGAAACACTCGCGGATGAGGAACTTATCGACCTTATTTGCGAGAACAGGAGTATGTCCAAGAGTTTGGAGGAGTACGGAACACAGAAGTCGACTTCGATCACGACGGCCAAGCGTTTAGCAGAATTCTTAGGCGAGCAGATGGTGAAGGACAAGGGTTTGAACTGCAAATATATTATTTGCGCAAAGCCAAAGAACGCCCCCGTCACGGAAAGAGCCATTCCCGTTGCAATTTTCTCTGCCGAGACCTCCGTCAAGCGGTATTTCCTGCGAAAATGGCTGAAGGAAGATCCTACGAATATGGATCCCAGATCTCTTCTTGACTGGAACTACTACCTCGAACGTCTGGGGTCTGTCATCCAAAAATTGATCACTATCCCAGCCGCTTTACAGAAAGTCCGAAACCCGGTCCCAAGGGTAGCCCATCCGGATTGGCTGCAGAGGAGGATCAATGTGAAAGACGATAAGATGAAGCAGAAGAAGATGACCGATTTGTTCAAGTCGGCACCTCTGGAAGAAATCACCAATCTGCAAGACCCGAGGATGGCAGACATGGAAGACTTTGGGACAAAACTTCTGAAGCCCAAGGCCATCGGAACCGCGCTTTCTCAACTAACTCAGAAAACACAAAAGCGGAAGTCTCCAGAACCTGATATCCCTGTCAATGCGAATCCTTACGCTGCGCTCCCCGAGATCATGCCCGACCCGACCAAAGACTACCGAGGGTTTCTCGTCTATCAGAAGCAGAAATGGAAGATCCAAAAGCAAGCACGTATCCGACGTCGCCATTTGTTTGGTGAGAGCCGAGTCAGTGCGCAGAACAACATCGGAGCAGCGTTCCAGAACCAAGCCGAAATTACATTCAAGGGCACGTGGCAGGTCTTGCAACTTCGAGGTACTGACTCTCCTGGGGTGGTTTTGGCATTTGTTCTCATTGACTCGAAGATTCATACTCTAAAAGTGAAGGTACCGCGACAAGTCTTCCTCAACTTGAAGGGCAAAGAGCTTCCAGATATCGAAGTCGAGGGGTGCGAAGCCCAGAAGGTCAACCACACCTTGCCGAATGGACATCCTTCCGTCCACTTGTTTAAACTCACAATGCCCGAAGAAGTATATGTCAATGATGCCCAAAAGCTCTCGTTGCTGTTCAATCATTCCAGCGTTGAAGGTGTGTACGAAAAACAAGTGCCGCTGAACGTCAGAGCTGTTTTGCAACTGGGCAATCTGTGTACCTTTGATGAGACACAACAAGGCGTACTTGGTAAAGGTCTCGAATCAGGTTTTGAACTGTCTGGTCTTCGGCAATCTGCTGCTAAACAGCCATATCTTACACAATCACCCATGGCGTATCTGTACCTCTACCACGTCGTGGCAGGCGATCGCCAGGTCTTCGCGTTGTTTTCAACCGCAAAAGAGCAGGCCCATGTTATCATTCTGCAAAAGTCAAAGGATTCCAACCAGGAGCTACCGAACATCGCCAAGATCTACACAGATATGCTAGCGAGACGCGAACAGGAAGCAGAAGGGCAACCGTGGCAGAAATCATTCGACTACCAAGAAAAACTTCAATTCAAGACAAATCAAGTTACGACGAGGAGAAAGGCTTTGCTAGAAATTGGAGACCTGGTGAAGAAGATGCGAAACGACGAGTCGAAACCTCTGATGCTTGTCATCCAGTCGCCCCAACGCCGAATGCTTGTGCACGATGTCCCAATTCTGGGAGAGCTGCCGATAATGCCGCTGAAATGTGAAATTTCGGATAGCAACTTACCGCCTTTGGGATGGCAAGCGTTCGTTGCTAAACGACTTGTCAATCACTACCTCAGTCTTGGGTCATGGATATTGCATCTGACGGAACTTGCCAGATATGGTGATGTGCCGCTATGTAACCTTGAACGAGACGATCCACGATACCTGATTGATATAGCGTATGCCAGACGACTACAAAAGAACAACGTGGTTTTATGGTGGTCAAGGGGGCCGAGGCCAGACCACGCTGGTTACGAGCAAGACGATGTTCTCGGGCCTTTGGATACTGTCCAGATGCCATCTGTCAATACTCCCGGGACGTATCCTTCAGTTTGTATCGAGCTCGATGTTAGGAATTTGGCCATCAACACAATCTTGACCTCGTCGCTCATCAATGAACTGGAAGGTAGTGATTCTGTTTCTTTTAACCCTGCCGCCCCATCAGATGATGGACCGAGCGACGGGACCAATGTCCTCTACGCTGACAACGCTTTCGCAACGGCTGGTGTGACGGTCTTACGAGAGATGGTAAAAGCTTGGTGGACAGAAGCCTGCAAAGGAAGCAATATGGCCGATATCATGGTGCAGCATCTCGTTCGCTGGGTCGAGAACCCCGATTCGTTCTTGTACGACAGGTCACTTCACTACTATGTGCAGATGATGTCTCGAAAGGCATTCCTTCAGCTGATGGCGGATTTCAAGCGAGTTGGTTCTCACGTTGTCTTTGCGAACTCGAACCGACTCCTGCTCCAAACCACCAAATCCGAGGTCGGCAATGCCTATGCCTACAGTCAATACATCCTCAAGTCCATCAAGGCCAAGCCTCTTTTCCACTTCCTAGATCTGGAAATCAAAGAATACTGGGATTACTTGGTGTGGTACGATGAATTCAACTATGGCGGGAAAGCATGCCAAGAAGTCGTCGAAGCAGAGAACCAAACTCTGGATTGTATCATGCACTGGCAGCTCAACAAATTTCTCCCCAAAGCCCTGCAACCCATTTTCCATGACTGGGTTGTCGAGTTCATCGAAATAATGCACAAGCTGAAGCGCCCTCGCGTTCTCGGTGACGGCGTCGAGGGTACACCTCGGCCAACTCAACTACCTGTGCGAGCACTCGGCGACGACAAGGATGACAAGATAATATTAGGCAAGGAGTTCGAGAAGCCTCTCAAGCGCCAAATCGCAGGCCTCATCCGTCGCCAGAAAGACGAAATGCTGCATCCAGAACTAGCATCCGACTACACCTTTCCCTCCCTCCCAGGCTCACACATCAAGTTCAGCAACCCTGTCCTGCAACTCGTCAAATCACTCATGCAAGTGCTGTCCCTAGACAAGAACATCACCCTTGAGGCGCGTCTACTACGAAAGGAACTTCTAGCCTTATTCGAAGTTCGCGAATTCAGCAAAGAAGCCAAATTTGAAAACCCTAGCGAAAGTCTCAAAATGCAACAAGTGATCTGCGAGAACTGCACTATGGCGCGCGACCTTGACTTCTGCCGCGACGAAGACCTGATTCCGGACGCAGCCGGCCAAGACGCCAGCACGCGCCCGTGGAAGTGCGGGTTCTGCGACGCGGAGTATAATCGACTGGACGTCGAGGAGCGTTTAATCGGAGGCGTGCAAAGCATAGTGGCTGAATGGTGCACGCAGGATTTGAAGTGTGGGAAGTGTAAAACTGTCAGGGTCAATGATTTTCAGGAGCATTGTGCCTGTAG
>QGMK01000645.1:0-19752 GCA_007825345.1 Lachnellula suecica
ATGCCTACAACTCCCCTCCGAGTTCAGCGCCACCAAAGTCTCCAACTCCTTGGCATCCAGCTCCAACCCATCCGAACACTCTTCATCCTCGCACGTAAACTGGTCTTTCTTGCCCCGACTCTGTATTTCCGACAGAAAGTCGCTGATAACGCTAGGCTTCAAAAAGCGGGAGCGGGCGCGTAAGTAGAGCGCTGCGCCAACGGCAGAGCCATAGTGTTCTGCTGTGTGCTGGTCTTCGAAGTCGAAGAGCCAGGGGTCGGCGAGGAAGGGGAGGGGTGCTTTGGATTCGGGCTCGGAAATCGAGGAGGTGCTGGAATTTTCCTATAACTGCTCAGCATGTAACCTACCATGTTGACCTGAAAATGGACCGTAACAAAGCCCCAAGTCCAGTGAGACATTTACATGTCCTTATTTTCAAGTCAATGCACCATGTTTTATTGCAAGTGATGGGGGGATTTTACCTCTACGAGAAGGGCCTGGACGTAGTCAAGCAGCTGCTCGATCTTCCTATCCAGGATCGCGAGCATAGCGGGCTGGATAATGGGACGTGTATTTGGGATGTTGTTCTTGGCTGCATGTTTGCTGCGGAGCTTCATCTTGGGGCAGGAGCAGGTTTGGCCGTACTATCGCTGGGTCTGTTCGTTGGAGATCGCGCGTCGAATGCAGCCATTTTGGCTAGTTACGACTCTTCGAGTCGTTTACGGAGGAAGATTCACCCCCGAGTCACGATATCACAATAAATCGGATGTCTCGTCACGTGAACTCTCTCTCCTTTACTTTGCGTCGTCCAATCAGATACCGGCATTCGACATTGCATGAGAGACTCACGGCGAGTAAAAACCACGAGGGTAGACGAGGACTTATACCTTATCTACTTTCGCTTACTGCCAGGGATATCAATTAAAAATTTGATTAACTTTGGAAAGAACCATTCAAAGATTCTTTCCTGACCACTTTTGCATGGGGATTGTTTGGAAGTATTAACGAATCATGAATTGAATACTAGTCCAAGCAGCCAATCAATGTAAAGTTCTATTACCATAGTCCATCCCGTTTTTCCCAGAGCCCAGAGCTACCGGTTTTAGTCTCGACAGTGTGCCACCAGTGGAAAAGCCCCTCCGTCCGGCCGACAACATTAACAGCTTATTGGTTTCGAGGCGGGAATATATCATTGCTCACGACGCGACGCCTTTTTGCAGACCTCTGATCCTGTGTTGAAGGTTCCTGTGATTCCAGATGAGGCTGTTGGTACGACATTGTAGAACCATGGTCGCGTTGTGCGCCTTCTCGATATATATGTGCAGGAGGGGCGGCGCCTTGACGAGCTTGTGGGTACTGACTTGGAGGTGGAGGTGATTGTGAGACAGTATCGGGTGTTGAAGAGGGGGATGAAAGAGACCCGGCTGGGGGTTGTTGGAACCCTTTCGGAGGAGGGATGGTGCGTCCCTGGGCTTGTAACTGTATCAAATGTGAAGGAGGAGGGCGAAGTTGCGTCTGCGATAGCATAGAAGAGATGGGCGTTGGGTTCCGAAATGCCTGAGGTTTGTTAACTCCCGCCACCTGGCCCAGCGCAGAAACGAATGGCTGTGGTGTTGAACGCGTATTCGACACCGGAGGAGGAAGAATGCGTTGGTCTATCCGTATTGCTGCCTGGGCTCAATTAGTCTCGACTTCTGCGCTTTAGGACATACACTCACTTGACCAGTCTCCCCCAATCGGAGTTGCCAAATAGCTCCAGCCACAAAGGCGCCCATCATGATGGCTCTCGCACACTCAAAAGCGAGGTCTGAAGGGTTGTCTGAAAGAGCCCTTCTTTCGGATTCATTTCTAAGCTGGCGTAAACAGTCCATGGACCTCAAGCGTGACAGGTCGGTTGCAAAATTTGTCCCTATTCTGACCACCTCTTTACCCGTCGCGTAACCAATTGTTTGGATCTCAGCCTCCGTGAAAAACTTGATGGATTGCACCCAAGCGGTAAGCCGGATCCAAATATTCCTTTCTTCACGCTGAGTACTATTGCTCGCTGCATCTTTCTAGATCATAGTCTGTCAGTAGACGTGAGACATTCATCTTCGCTGTTTGTACGTACAAAAAACCAATCAACCAGCTCCTTGTTAAACTCATCTATCTCCTTGCCGATGATGCGATTACCGCCAACCAAATGACTCGTCGTGCCGAGTCCAGATCCGGGTCTCTGGCGATTTTGTGACTCATTCATGGTGTAATGTATATGTGGGAGGCTGGATAACTGTGTTTGGGTGCAATATGGTGATGTTGATGAAGTTGGACGAAGGTTGGAAAGAAATGAAGTTCGGGCACTGGCCATGGCGTTGACAACTTTGGAAGGAGGCACCCAAGGACGGAGTCGATGACGAGCCCTGCGCGTGCAAGGCTTGCGAATGCACATGTTGTAACGATCGACCTATTATGCTGCCAGTAAAATGTCTCACAAGAAGTAAGACATTCTCCTGCCCTTCGAAACGGCATGATTTACCTTTCAACGGATGCCGGACTTCCAGTAGAGTGTTGACTTTATTGGTGAGGCGAATGAGTTGAGTCGTTCTCGTTGCCGAGATGATCGGTACGAATCATGTCGACTTCGTCCAGTTCTTCTTCATGAGCAATTTGCCCACTTCGAATATTTCCCATGTCCACGTTTCCAAACATGGCAGATGTTTCGACAGTCGTCACTCCATCTCCGGGGCTGGAACCCTGGCTCAAGACAGTTGCTCTTTCCGGTTGTGGTGAAACAGTGCTCAGCGCTTGAGGCGAACCTGCCTCCGATCTTCCAGAATATGGTGAGGTGTAAGGAGAAGCAGCTCGTTGCTGATTTGGACGATGGTTGTTAAATTTCTCTCCACCTTGAGGTAGTGGCAACTTCAAAATGAGGCTGTCTGTCGAGTCTCCCACCAAAGATCTGCCAATGGTATGTATTGCTGAATCTGTCGTTTCCTGATCGTCGTTGAAGTTCTCTCCGCTTTTGGGCAGTGGCAGCTTCAAGACGAAACTGTTTCCCCGCACTCCCATCGCTGGTTTCCCCATAGTAGTAGGTGATTCTGAGGCTATCGTTGTTGTTGCTGGGCCCTGGTGGCCCTTCCGGTTCCAGGGAACGTGATTCCTCGATGCCTGCGCTGCCGCCGCCAGATTCTTCATCTGCTGCTCCCTGATGGCCGACTCCGCACTATTTGACCCCGCCATTGGACATCCTGTACTGCCAACGGGCAGGCTTGATTGCTTCGATCCACTATTTGCATTCCCGTTGTCAGCTGGACTCCAGTTCACCTGCAAGTGATCCGATCCAGTCCCACCATGTTCCGGTATCGACTGTGTCGCCTTCTCCACAGCGTTCGCACTTTCCATAAGAGTCGTACGCATTGCTCTGAAGAACTGGTAGTCCAATCTCAGGGTGTACGTCCAGCTCACTGGAGTAGAGCCTTGTCTCCGATCCTCATCGGAAATATTTCTAAATCTTTTGACCAAGTCGTCCGTCAAAGACGCAAGCCACTTCACCAAGTCAGGCAGAACGTAGAGCATCTGCAGTGCTTTGGCGCGGTCGAAAAGCTGGTGTCCAATCTTTGCCCCTTCGTGAGTTGCGCTTTCGAGGGTTGGATTGTACAACGTGTCGTGAACGCTCTGCCATTTCATGAGTGTTTGAAGAATCGATTCGCTGAGTGGGTCTTGTGCTCCGTCTGCCGTGGGAGGAGACTCTTGCTGGGGCTTGGTCAGTTGAAGTTGAGGACAAAGTTGACAGGAGCAGATCAAAGCTGCTTACGAGTTTGTGGAAGTTGACAATGAAATTCGACAGCTCCTCTTCTGGCCTCGCAGGCCGTCGTCGGAAATCCGGTACTGCCATGTTGTTGTTGTCTTTTAGTTGCAAAGCAAAGCAAATGATAATAGTTGTGGTGGGGTTAGACGTATTCAAGCTTTGCAAGGTTTATTCGTTGGCAAAGCTGGGGATGGGGAGCTCAAGGTGAATTGTTTGGATAACTCGGCAGCTTCTGTGGATACCTCCGTGAAGTCATAAGCACGAGGTTTTATTGGCTACACCTTTTGAATTGCTAATTTATATCGATCAAGGGGCTCTTAGTTGTATTTAGAATGTCCCACGATCTGTGGTAAATTTAAAGTGCCAAAGATTTACTTCAAAAACGATGATCCCACGGCGATCTTAATAGAAATTGAGATGCTGTGAGGACGAGTAGAGAGAGACATAGGGTATAGGAACCTGGAAGACAAATGGCAATCCTTAACATTTCTTTGAGGAGCCTTGTCATTCTAGATAGGTCAGCCTCCGCACTGAAGTATCAAAGGTAGAAGACGGCAAGATGAGCCATCTTTTCAAAGTCAAACTTAGAGGGAGCCATTATCCAAAATGCCAGCAGCAGGATTCAGGAGAGGGTTCACGTGAGGTCAAGACAAAGACTCATAGCACCGAAGACAGAAATAATTAAGCGCGGAAGGAGAGTAGATTCGGGCTCATGTGATACAAGTCTGTGAGAATGGTCGTGCTCATTCCATTATCCTAGCCCTCCTTTCATGCTTGCTTTTGATCAAAGCATCCCCGGTCCCATTTACTACGAAAGTTCACCTAACCATACCACGAACATGCCCCCATTCTCATGACCAAGCCGAGACTTAACCTGCTCCAATACCTCCACAACCATATCCTCCTCCATGGTAACCATCTCCACCACCACCTCCGACTTGATTCGCACCGCCTCCGTTATCAGCCCCCTTCCTAATCTTGGCTGGTCTTTCACACTCCAGACTCTCTTCGCTTTGAGCCTTTGAATCAAATTCTGGGCTCGGAAACGCCAGGGAACTGTTGCTTTTAGCGACTACAGGGAGCTTGATCATGAGCGATCTGGCTGATATTCTAAGCGGGACAATGAGCTGAGAATTCGGCGGCTGAACGGCGGAAATGTTGTAGGTAGGAGGTGGAGCGACCGTCGGCCAATGGGCTGGGAATCGAGGTTCTGTAATTGCACCTACTTGTGCGGATGTTGAGGTGAGCGTCTTACTCTCAATCGTGGCTTGAGGTGCTGCGGCCGTTTCTGTCGGCATTTGGTACTTCTCGTTGCCAATTGAGGAGGTGTTGGAGGCCATTGTAGTGGTAATGATTGTATGTGGAAGATTCGAAGGCGGAGATGGGATATGCGAGTTGTTGAGTGTTGTGGATTCGTTTGTTGAAGAGGCGGGCGAGAAGTGTAAGCTTGATATTTGTGAGGTACAGATTCTCAGCATTCACTCTTTCTGGACTTTTAGTTCCTTTCAACCACGAGGAGCGGACGTTTCAAAGTTCTATACTCTTCAGATCAGGGGATGTACTCTCGTTTATTCAAACCCGTGAGTTATAGATTTTCAAGCTTGGGGGATTTCCGAAGGCTCGAGGCATTCGAAAAAAGATCTGGCGCAGGCTCAATCCGAGCAGCAGAACATGTTCGAAATTCACCATACACAGCTTGGTAAAGAAGACTAATCGTTTTTATTCTGGTATGCAGGGACAGTAGGTTACAATGAACGCAATAAAAGGGCTGTCCAGTAACATAAGGAAAAGCAAATTAGGACCGGGGTATGCGCGCGATAAAATGGTTGTTAAAAGCCTGGACAGGCCAAAACAACACCTTTTGCTTCCATTCCCCATAGTCAAACAACGACTTTTATATTTCGTACCAAGTCCACCAATGTATCTGTAGCTTCGTGCGCAAAGTCCTTATTAAAATTGTAAGTAGGTGCAGGGCGAATCCATAAACAATGTAGAAGGAAGGGAAAGATTTTCCAAAAAAGGAAGTAACCTTACAAGATACAGCAACGCCTAAGCCGAGCCTCCAAGAGTCTCGTTGGAATCCATCTCAAGGTTCATTTTCGTAATCTCTCTCTCGCGATCTTCTTCCATTGATCAGGAACATCGCGGTGCCGGACAACGAGCCTAGAAATGCCCAACCACGTTCAACATCATGTTGGCGAACCATCTCTGCCATCAGCTTTCTGCCGAATACTGAAGCAATGATTTTGCAGTTATCACAGGTTTCTTGTTCGATATTGAGTGTTGCCAATCGAACCCAACGGTGAGCAAGTAGTCCATCCTCTTTAGTCGAAGACGTGTTTATCCGCGACACACTCTTCGACATGTACTCTCGCTGATTGACAGAATTGTAGTGGTTTGGTTCCTTTAGAACTGCCTCGAGACCGTCCCACAAATGATCAATAAAGATTTCTGCGTTGGAAAGACTAGTAGCACGGAGGGCTTCGACGAGTTCAGTGGCGACCCCAAAACCAATGCCTTCTGCAATCGCGATGTCGGGCAGATTGAAATGGATTCTAGAGGCGGCAAGCTCCAAGCGATGAAATTCATTTGAACCAACGGCATAAGATAGAGCGGGCTGCATGTATATGTTAGTCGGAGCTTTGAGAGGATGCAATAAAGTGAAACTAACCGCGTTTACTTGGGTATTGCCCACCGTCTGAACCTTCAAGATTGTAGCTTAGAATGGTAGTCTTGGATACAATATCTAATGGAGAGACTTACAGCTGGAAGAGACACCAAAAGGAGCAACAGAGTCTGCTGTTCCTACTTGCGAAGGCTGTGTGTTCGCCACAGGACTGTGTACAAATCCCGTACCCGGCACATGCTCCAAGCGCATAGCGACGGAGCCCTCGGCTGGAGGCTCGAAGGTTACAGTGTAGTCAACTTCTGGAGCGAAATCAAACTTTCCGACGGAGTTGATGGGAACAAGTGTAGCTGGGCGACCAGGTGGGGCAGCTGTAGGCCAGTGAGACGGGAATCGGCCCGTGGACGGCGCTGGATTCGCGGAGTTGGCGCTGGAAGTTGCGGTGGGTTCTCGAATGGGCATGGTTACAGGAGATATATTTGTTGATGGTGATGGTATCCGGAAAGATGGAGAATTGTCATGCAACGTGGGTTGTTGAGTCTGGGTTGGGCTGCCGTTGGCAAGAAGCGCATCGGGCGCATCGGGCGCATTGGAGGCCATGTCGGTGGCTGTTTGCGTTGGTGTAGGTGAAGTCGCGTACGAGGTACGAGATTAATATCGTGATTGGCAATGTGGAAGAAATGGTATGACAGTTACCGTTTTGCAAAATACGGCAAGGAAGTTGGAGTTGTTGCTTCCCTTGTGCAAAGGCAAGCTGGGAACGACAGACTTGGTTCCTTGCTTAAAGAAAGGGGCCATTCACCTGGGGTTTGTACGTTCACACAAACGGTTTCCCAACCACATTTGTGTCGCCTGATCTATTGATGACACTCATAATATTGCAAATATCTAGTGCGACGTACGCTACGCTCGTCCCGACACTCTTCGCCTGTGACTTTCTCCATCGGATGGAGTTATCTCCCATCCTCATCCAATCGGAATTCTGGTTGAGTCCACCTTATGTGAATCAAAACATAAAGTTCCCTAAACAAGCATTCACAGTCTATCCATAGGCAGCCGATTCATCTCTACTCAGGTAGATACTACCCGTGATAGCCTCAGATGGGGTTTTGCCAATGGAACAGTGGATCCCTGGAAGCAATTCACAGGTTGCGGGGCCTGAGCGATGACTCCTTGATGCATCAGGCTCTCTAAAACCTACGTACTCTATTCAATCCAAAAGTCAAACCCCAGCCTGCCATTCTTCTGCTACGAGCAAGTTGCTGAAGTGATGTCGTCGATAGTATGCACACCCCTCCATCCCCCCATAACATATCTATTGAGCCTATATCTTTCCTTCCATCAATGTCAGGGCACACTAGTCGCTACGTCATGGATGTGACATGATTAAAGTGGTGAAAGTGAGGAAAGAGGTGTTCCGGCCAAACCTTGCTAGATAGCATCTAATGCGAATTGATCCTCTGGATCCAGGTCAGATCCAGGATTTAATAGCTATCTCCCTTATTGGTAGTCATCTCGATGTGGTTATCTGGTTTTAAATAGTAGAAGACTCACGCATGAGCTTCTGTGGTAATCGATATGGATCGCGTTATTTCTCAAAATATAGAGTTGTACCCCACCACCAAAGATAATTAAGATATTGAGCGAAAAGTTGGATTTGATCTCTTCAGATCATGTTCGTTGATCTTACCGATGATGGTCCTGTTGTAAGATCACCGTTCCTTGCGACTCTTTCCATGGATCTGGTATTTCACGAGATGGGACTGGCCGTTGAATAAAGGGTAATGTCGGAGAGTCTCTTCATGCCCACAACACCAACGATATTTCCTTCACGCTCACAAATCTCAACCAAGATTCAAAGTTCCTAGTTGCAAACCTCTCGAGTGGGCCACCATCGCCCAGCTCGGTCATGCTGTCAGTGTTAACTGGAGTAACGCTCGTGAATCTGCGACTCTTATGGGTCACAGACAACGATGCCGAAGCCTCTTAAAATCTATGTAGGCAGTGCTTAGGTATTGGTTCGTGGGCATCTGCCAAAGAGAAGAAAGAAAAGTGTGATCCCGCACCTTACGTCTTCAAAAGAAATTCAAGACTCGGGACCCAGCGCCATTGAAGGACGACTTGGACATTACGGAAATGTTGAGATATATGATATAAACACAGCACTAGCACGATGGATAAAGACGTTGTTGGGATGATTCAGATGGATGAAGTGATTAATTAGAGGTTAGGTTTAAGGTGAAGAAAGAGTTCTTCGTCAGTCGGTGGCTTACGTAAGCAATAATCTCGACAGGAACGCATCGTTGATGTCTTTCTTCATGATGGAGGAGATCCCGACAATCACTTCAGATTATGCCACGATTTTACGAAGCGTGGGATGAAAACGTCGAAGAGGGGTATCAAGTTGAAGATGCCGTGTGTCGAAGTCTTCAACATATGTCACAAGAGCCACGTGACCGTCCAGTACCGGCATAAAGGTAGAAAAACTTACCGCCCACCTTTCTCACCTAACTCTTCACGCTATACCTAAAGCCGTTTAGATTACTAACCTCTATCGCTATAGCTTTGACAAAGAGTACCAAGCCATTGGGCTTGATACTATTTTACAATACCTAATCACGTGTCTCACCACGTACAAACTTATATCTAGGGTAATGTAAGTTAACCTAAAAACTCGCTACACAATAGGCCTGCCTCTTATGAGGCCATATCAAGTGAAGCAGTGTTTCCATGGAGTCCATTCGAAATAAAGCCTTGCATTGACTCACTTATTGCATGAAATAACTAGCTCCAGCCGGCCACTGCAAAACAAGGGCAGTAGCTCAACAAAGCAATCGAAGAAACCAAAAGCTGTTGAGGTAATATCATACCGGGGCTGCTTCAGGTAATCGAAGTGGACGAGGTGGTCAAGGTGCTTGAGGAGGTCAGGGCATTTAATGAGGTTGAAATGAGGGTGAAAAGAACTAGTGCGCATATACCTAGAGCTGCAAGAGAGCTGAAAGGGAGCCGAAAGAGGTATTAGGGACTGTGACAGATTAGCCAGGAGTACCGTTGTAGTGGTCCGATAATTGTAGTGGATTCTTGAGGGAGTCTAAGTCTGCCACGGTTCTAGAATCAAGTGATTTCACTTGTCTATATTCATTTACAAACTTGTAGAGTCTAGTATCTCGACTTTGAAAGGGGCGTCTTTCATAGGCCTCGTCCTACGGGATTCCTACTATTAGTATAGCCCTTTGCAATCCATCAAGCCTAGTGCTGGAACCATGAATAGCCGAAAAGGTCAAACTTTCGTACTTTCTTGCTTCTCTACCTTCGTGCGGTATTTCCTTGCCCGCAGTTACGTCGGCAATACTTTTTCGGTAGCCGAGTATTTGTCCAATCAAACAAGTCAATTCACCCGACCTCTCTGCCTTGGTATATAAATCGAAATAAGCCATTTTTTGACGCCAACTGGGCTTCGGTCCTTGGTCGTCTCGCATTGGCGTCCGTGCATTGGGTTTGCGTAGCTTCTAAGGCTGCCCTTTACGGGGTGTTGCCGCAAGATGCTTGAACAACTGTAAAGTCTCAGGGAATTGTATTTCGTTTCAGATGCTTGGTTCCGTCGCTGGTCGACTACCATGGGGTGTTATGCCGTGTATCGCTGGCGATATTGAAGGCTGCCTGTCTGAGTATTCTTATGTTCTTCGTATATATATGGGTATTGGGGATAAATATAAAACCACATTGCTAAGTATGTTTCCCTTCCTATTAGATATATAATCCAGCTAACTACAAACAGGTAACCTTAATTTTTTTGCCATTTTTGCCTTCGCTAAACATTCCGCTTATTTCATTTGTTTTAAGGTTCCGGATTGAATTGGAAAGCAGAGCTGGCTTGCAAGTTCGGTCTAGTCTAAATAACGTCCGCCCTACTGCAAATCCCATTTTCAAGAGGAATAATCAGAAGTTCAGGATCTCCTTCAGGAATTTCAAGTAAAGAAGGGGCTAACCGAAAACAAAATGAGGCGGCCGGAGGAGGAGCTGGCATATTTCATGCTTAGAGGGGTAGGACGCCGGGCTACTAGGGTCTTGTGTAAGGGGTACTTTCTCTATGTATAGCAATACTGGTCCTTTAAATATCTCATAATCTCCCGTACCTTTGAAACCTCAGGGTTCAGCGAGTCTCATTACACCAAATTTCAAAGAGACTATAAAGTAGTGAGCCTCAACGCACTTTATAGTTAACCCACCCACTACGCTATATACACTTCTTCACGCGCCTGTTCCTAAGCACGCTCTAAACGGACGTTCAATAAGAATATGCTTTGGACTAATTATTCGTTGGATCTAATCGTCTTATCAGCGTCTCTGAATCAATGCGTACAGCTGCGGCGATCTCGGATATCCCGCCAAACTTAGAGCCTTGACAGACTCATATATAAGAGACGTTTGCCATGTCTTCTCTAATGTTCTATTGACAAAGTGGAAAGTTTTTTATCGCATTTCGACCGCGCTATGCATTTGTCATATGGATTAATTCAGCTCCTAGCCTCCCCTCATTCTGAAGTTTGTAGCTCTGATGTTGCACTTCTACGGCCCTACGGATTCGTCACAAGACTTAATCTAGTTCCTCCCATTCGGAAATCTTCATTTCCTCTATTGCAGTTCTACGCGCTACGGCTTTGTCATAGAAAATTGTCACGGAATTTGTTATAGGTCCCTCATCCTCCTATGAAAACCCCGAGTATTCCCAGCATTCTGAAAAGTAGAACCCCCTTCCTCCCCGGCTTGAGCGTCCCCCACTGTATATGCAAAACGGGTACTTGCAAACCAATAGATTAATTTTCAAGCAATAGACTCTGTTCACTATCATTCCAAAGTATTATCCCACAAACTCCCCACCGTCACCCCTTCCACCCACTTCCCCCCACTCGTATCACTCTTAACCGTAACCCCCACCTCCCTTGGCCCATCTCCAGGGAGCAGCCAAAACGCATTCTCCGCGAAATTCCCCAGCGTACCGGCCGGCATATCGAGCCAGACCCAAGCCGCGACGCCCTTTGTCGCTTGCACTGTAAAGTTGCCTGTGCTGTTGTTGTAGGCGAGCGTCAGGCCCGGGTCTTGCAGATTAGCGTCGCGGAGAGAGAGCGTGTGGAAGATATACTCGTGGCGGAATGTTTTGGGTGTATCTGTGTTTGGAGGTGTGCCGGTGGCTGTGATATTCATTTTCATAATCGCATTCGTCAGATCATAGCCCAACTCATTCGTATTCCCCTGCCACACCAACGTAGTATTCAAACCCCCAACCTCAAACCCCACATTCTGCGCCGGACTAATCAGCGTGCCATTATAATCATACCAAGCCAGCGTCGCTGTTCCCGTGGCGGGCGTCCACAGATCAGACGTAACGTACGCAGTCAAGTCGCCGGTGGTGTAATTCCAGTAACTCGCGATGATGAGCGGCTGGTAGATGTCCTTGGCGACGTAGTGCAGGACTTTCCAGCGGCCATCGTACTCGATGCCGGCCCAGGTGGGCGCCTGCCAGATGTCTTCCAGCTGCCAATACAAGGAGCCGAGTTGGCGTTCGGGCAGGCCGGAACCCCGCCGGTAGTAGGTGATTTGGGACCGGTAGAAGTCGGCTTGGAAAATTTGTGTGGTATGGCACCAGGCGGAGAAGTTGGCGATGGAGTCGGAGTGGTGGGGGGTTGGGTAGTAGGTTTCTGCTGCGATGGTCATTTCGCCCATGCCCAGGGAGGAGTTGCGGAAGTTGGATGTAAAAGGTCCGCCGGCTGGGTAGTGGTGGTTGCGGAGAACGATGGTGGAGCTGTTGAAGTGGAGGTCTTCTGGAACTACGGCTTGTTCCCATGTCTGAAGACTGGGCATGGAGTGATATCCAAACTCATTGGCGAATCTTCCCACTGGGTAGCTGGAAAGATTGAAGGCTACACTTGAGTCGTAATCGTAATGGTCCGTGTCTCCGTATATAGAACCAGGAGTCTCGTTGTTGTATCTTTGGATCATGGGAATTGGGAGAGAGAAATCTAGTTCTAGATATCCATTTGTGGTACTGCTGGGAATGTACGAAATTGATTTCGTGTTCCCATACACAGCCGGCAGGAGAACATCCAAGAAAAGCTGTTCATACTCGTCTCTCCATTTAGGATTTCCTGGGTCTGCTGCTTCAGCCTCAGGCAGTTCAAGATTCTCGAGTTCGTTGCCTCCAGCCCAGAGAGCAAGAGAGGGGTGGTGATTGACCCTCCGTACGTTGTAGTTGGCCTCTTCTCGAACATTGTCCAGAAACTCCGCATTTACAGGATACAATGCATCACCAAACTCGAACTCGCTCCACAGCAGGACTCCCATCTCATCAGCAATGTCGTACAAAAAATCCGGAGAATAAGCCCCGCTGGCCCAGACTCGAAGCATGTTCTGGTTTCCATCCACAACGGATTGGAACAGTTGCTTCATTTTCGTCTCTGTAACTCTTGGCCAGAAAGCATCTGGTGGGATGAAATTCGATCCTTTGGCGTAAAATTCCTTGCCGTTAATTTCGAAATGCCAGTTGTTTCCCGAAGCGATTCCTTGGGCAAGCTGAGCCTCTGAAATGGGTGTCATGTTCAGGACAATGGTTCTGAAGCCACTTCTCTTTGTCACGCTCGCGAGGGTCTTGCCTCCGTCAACGACAGTGATTTTGAAATAATACAGGTTCTGCGGACCAAGACCGTTCGGCCACCAAAGCTGGCAAGTTTCACCATCCACGACAATGCTCCCGGTGATAGTTGATCCAACAGCTGAGACATTCTCCAGAGAACCGCTAGCAACGGTCGTGTTACTCATATCCAAAATCTCAATGTTCATCTGCGCAGTATTCGAAACCGTACCGAGAAGATCAAGACTCGCGTTAACCACCCAAGGCGCACTCTGATCAGGCGGGAGATTATTCAGCTGGCCCTGCCTATAGATATCCAGCAGAGTATTCCGAACATAGATACCCTCCGAAGGAAGTTGAACAACATACGCCGGCTGCCAAATCCCCGCAGGACTGAAAGCCGGGCCCCAATCCCAGCCGAAATCGCTCTGCTCTTTCCTCACGAACTGGCGATTGGGAAACTCGAATAGGCCTTCCACGCCGAACGGCCATGTTTCTTGGCCGGGCTCGGCGGCGATGTCGGCTGTGATGTTGACTGCGGAGCCGAAGTTGATGCTCAGGGAGGGCGTTCCGGAGCAGGAACTCAGGAAGCTGGAGACGTCGAAGTAGTATTGCCGGAACTGGTTGTTGGTGGAGGCTACGTGTTGGCCGCATAGCTCGATTGATGTGAATGTGTCTAGGCCGTTGAATAGAAGCCATGTTGATAGGCCACTCGATGAGTCTCTATCTCTCGTTGGTATTTGAAGAATTAAAAGACCTCCTGCTTTCAATCTGGAGATTTTCGTTGACAGAGCATGATTTTCACTTACAAGCCTTCTAATGCCGTCTCATACGTCCAATTCCCGTACGTTACCCACCGCAGCTCAAAATCGCCCAGCCCGAAATACGGGTCAGGAATGACACCTTCTCTATACAAATCCAAATGCACCTGACTAGGCACACTTCCCGGCACGGTGATATTCTGGTATGTAGGCGATGAGAGCGTCCAGTTGAGGGTACTAAGATCTAGTGTTTGTGCGAGGGAGGCGGATGGGGCGAGAAGTGATAGAAGGTTGGAGGGCTTCATTGCGAGGAGGTATTGGGGTATGAGGGAGGTGAGGATGGGGTAGAACATCGTCACGGGATTGTGGGAGTGAGGGGGTTTTTATAGTGTCGTTGTTACAGTGCATGCTGACTGCCGGGAGACTGTTGTTGATTCAGACCCTTGTTCACCGCAAATCGAGAGGCATGATGTCACTTATAGCACCTGCCGTGTTGGGCACGGAGGGGAACGTTACGTGAGGAGAAGGGAAAAAGTTTACATGTAGGTAAAGTAAGCATTGAATAATAGGGTCGAATTGTGGGGTCGGGATGAGGGGGTTGAGCTTGAAGGTCGTTTGCCGTGAAAAATGGGGTGGCTTTCGGGTGATCGACATGGGTGGCTTATACTAGCCATTTCGGGAAATAATGGGAGTTGCTTTCTGAGGAGAAAATCAATAGTTAGTGATGTTTTATTCAGACGGTAAACGGTATGTATCGTTTCGTCTGAGATTTGGGCTTTCGAAGGGGTTATAGTTTACAGTATAGTTTATGAACAAAGCTTCAGAACGAGGTCAGGCTTACTATCGATTTCTGGGCAACTTCAGCCAAGGTCAATACAACAAGGCTTATATCAACCGCAAATTGTTATAGATCTGTGACTCTTGTATCGTTGGGCGAAAGAGGTAGATTTGTGTATCTCAATGCTACTATTTAAGAGAGGGAAGAAGATCGTCCGAAGCATACAAAATGGCGTTGTAGTTAGTTCGCCAAGTCCACCCTCACAGAAACACAACCAGGGGAACGAAATTTCTCTCGTAGGGTGCAATTACGTTTAACATTAGCAGCGAAAGACTTTGAAAAGCCTTCTTCGCAAGTCTGGCATTCTCAAAAGCCATCTCCACCTGAACCGCCTCGAATCTCTGCAGACATCACCACAAATAGCTCGGGACTTATACGGTGTGTGAGATAAAAAAACCAATATAAGTCTAATCCACCATTATGCTGCTTATTGTTTCTGGTGTAGTGTACAGACATACAAAGAAAATTGTTGCAGGATATGTGCAAATACAAATGAACGCCTCGACCATGTAGCCGTCTTTGCTACAAAGTTGAGAGCATCCACGCCCTGCCTCTATCACCCAATGCAATTCCATCATCCAGCTTCCAACCCCTTCCCATCGTTCGACGCTTAGTGATGAGCACCAGTATCACCCCTGTATCCGACGAGCTTGAATCGACCAATTATCTCTCCCACTGTAAAGAATCCCAAGCACTCTGCCACGACAACAGCTCCAGCGACCATGCTGGCAGTGTTCATGTTGCTTCGGGCCTTCTGTACGGTGTTTGCGGCTTGCGAGAGAGCTGGGCCGGGGTTCTGTGCAGCTTTCAGGAGGCCTTGATAGTACGATTGGAAGGTGGAAACGGAACTGGAGCTGTATGTTAGCAAAAGGCACTTTCACGCTTGGAGGAGATTGCATACGGAGGAGACATCTTTTGACCCTTGAAGACGAGCTTCGAGACTTCCAATCCCACTCTGGCGTAGTAAACGGTTGGAGGGATTTGTCCTATTCACGCAGCATCAGCCATTGAGCTCCCACACTTCACCACAGCATCCCAGCCGATGCCCCGCAAATGCCACTTACGCTCAACAAACTTAATCAGCTTGCCAGTCCGGCCACCAATCTTCCCGAGGGCATTTCCGACACTGGTCGCAGCACCGCTGATCGCAGGCCCAGCAGACGAAGAGACCCGCGAGAGCCCTTCCGAAGCTTTCGACTTGTATTCCGACGCCGTGTTCGATGCCTTGGAGGCGGTGTCCTTGGCTGCCTCGGTAGCTTTGGCTGTGGTTGTCGATTCGAAGCGGCGAGCTGCCCGTCCAGGGAGCTTGGTGGATTGCCGCAGCACGGTGCGGGAGACGCTCAGCGACGACATTGCGGGTGTTCTATGTATGCGCCTGGAGGACCTCAAGTGGGACAGACCGCAGTTGTAGAGACGGTGGAGGGCGATCAATTGAGTTGAGGATGAAGTCGAGAAAATGTTCGCCGGTGGCCGGGAAGAATTGGAACGCGCGATTTGACTTACGTAAGCGTTAACTTGAGCAGCAGCTTCGTTATTTCTCCTGGTCCAGAAACCTGGCTATCTCGATAATTCAAGGCGCAGCAAATATCCTATACTCAAAGTCATTCCAGCTTCTATTGACGATGAACTATTGCATAGGATATGGGAGACTTTGCAAGGCATGCGTCCCCCTGTCTGAAGCAAAAAATCCTGTAAGACAGAGCTTCAGACTCTACAAACAAGCTGGCGCGAAAGGTACTTCTCAATCAACAGTATTCTAAAAGCTATGCATACTATGAAAATATCTAACGCCTTTCCTCCCACCATCCAACTCCTCAGTCTTCGCTCTTTATCTGCACCTTGATAGCTCCCGTCTTTGGATCTGCCGCAGTAGCAAAGGCTTTAATGGCATCCTCAAGCTGGTACCGATGCGTGACCAGCTTCTTCATATCAATGATGCCGCTCTGCACCAGACGAATGGCTCTTGGCCAGGTATTGCAATATCTGTACTGAAACTGCAGGTCGACTTCCCGAACGCTCAGCCGCATGAACGGAATGCTCATCTCGTTCTTTCCTACGCCGATTACGAAGACCTTGCCTCCGAACTTCACAGCCCAGATCGCAGCAGATACACTGCTCTCGACGCCGGTGCACTCGAGTGCAACTGCAGGCTCAATACCTCCGAAAGCAGATACGATAGCTTTGGCAGAGTCTTCCGCGGAAACTCTCTCGACCTTAAAAGTCACCACGGACGGCACAATCTTCTTTGCGAAAGCCAGTCTTCCTTCGTCGATATCGGTGATAACAATGGGGCAGGCGCCTGCAGCTTGGCAGCAGAGCAGTGTAATGAGTCCAATAGGTCCTGCGCCGCAGATGAGGACGGGGTCTCCCAGCTTGACACCGGACCTCTGCATGCATGCCAGAGAAACGCTCAGCGGCTCCAACAACGCGCCGTCTTCGAAGGACATATCTCCAATCTTATGACACCAGATGGCTGGGTGGTTGACATATCTGCGAAGAAGACCGGGCACTGGTGGGGTTGACAAGAACTGCACCTTTTCGCATCCGTTGTATCTGCCAGTGAGGCAGGGCTCGCATTCGTTGCAAATGATGTTGGGCTCAACGGCGACTCGGTCTCCGACTTTGAGATGTTCTACGGAAGGATGAACAGCCAGTATAACACCTGCAGACTCGTGCCCCAGGATGTGTGTATCCGTAACGATCATGGGCCCGATGCAGCCGGCATGCCAGAAGTGTACATCTGATCTACAGGAGTGTTAGCATTTATCCCCGATTTGCTCCCAACAAACGTACCCGCAGATACCCGTGCTCTTGATCCCAATTGTAACTTCGCCAGGCTTCAAGCTGTCTCCTTTCTCGACGCTCTCAAGAGATGGTGTCGCTTCGGCAACCCAGAGATCATGCTCTGGGTTGGTGTACACTCCAATGTTGGCCTTTGATGGTCTCTCCATGTTTGCAGACGGGAGAATCTCAGTTGCTGAAGGAGACATGACTGACTTTCATATGCTGCTGTATGTACGAGTCAAAATATCTTGGCTGGATAAAGTACAGTTGGAGATACTGGAAGGCAGGAAGATATCTTGTCAACTCAACAGCGAAAATATTGTTGTATTTATCCGTAACTTGACACGAATTCACAGCTGCTGAACACGAAAAGTAAAAAGCAACGGGCCGTCTGGCATCCACGAATTAAACCCTTCAGTCCCGAGCTCTTCTTGTCGTGTGCTGGTGGTGGTGGGGCAGGACTGAAATCGGGGGGGTTAAAGCCGACTGCAGACGGACTTGAAGCTGGATGCGCACCAATCATCGTGAGGATATTCGAATAAACATATCCACCCCCGCCGGGAGTATTTAATTCTCCTTCCACGTGAGTGATGCATCCCATTCTTGTGTTTTTGAGGTTTTGTGGTTTTGTGGTTTTACATGGGAATTTGTGGGAGTTTCGTCCAGAGGTCTGGAGCTCTGGTGGAGAGGAGCAGAGGAGTTACAGTAAACATGGCGTCATGCATGAGGCTCTTCCCGACATCGCCCCTCATTTCAAGCTCAAAGGTTTAGGGATACAATTTTCTTTCATCTATTTCTTAAGCGTCTGTACTTGCCACTACACAAAATCCAATTTGGCCGCAAATTGAGCGAAAGCACCGTGAAGCCGCCACCCCCAGAGTCTTGGCTCCTCCCCCACTCTTATACAATTCCCCACATTAGGCAAGATGCCTCCTATTCCGTCCAAACCTGTCAAGCTTGCAGTCCTCGACGACTATCAAGACCTCTCCGCATCTCATTTCGAGTCCCTCAAGCCAAACTTCGAGATCACAGTCTTCAAAGACACCCTTCTCCCCTTCAACCACCCCGGCACCCCCGACAGCGTCAAAAATGAACTCGTCCAACGCCTCAAACCATACACCATCATCTCATCTATGCGCGAACGAACCCCTTTTCCAGAAACCCTGCTAAAGCAACTCCCCAACCTCAAACTCCTTCTCACAACCGGCAAACGCAATGCCGCCATCGACATGGCTGCCGCGAGGAAGCTAGGTATCCACGTGACCGGCGCCACGGGCAACGGACGCACTGATTCCAAAGCAGTGGTCCGGAAGAAGAGGGGGCCGGATAGCACGACACAGCACGCCGTGGCGCTTATCCTCGGCGTGGCGCGCAATATCGCGCACGACGACGCGGCCGTCAAGTGCGGCGCCTGGCAAACATCCGTCGCGACGGGCCTCAGCGGCAAGACGTTTTCAACACTAGGTCTAGGACGCCTAGGCGTCAACGTAGCCAAAATAATGAGCCAGGCGTTCGGCATGAAGATCCTGGCGTGGAGCTCCAGCTTGACGCAAGAGGGCGCTGATGAGAAAGCCAAGAGCGCTGGGCTCCCGATTGAAGTCGAGGACGGCGAGAAGACGTTCAAGGTCGTGTCCAAGGAGGAGCTGTTCAAGAACGCCGACGTGCTGAGCGTGCATTACGTGCTCTCCGAGCGCTCGCGCGGCATCGTCGGCGCTGCTGATCTCGCTTTGCTTAAATCCAGCGCCTTTCTGGTTAATACTTCGCGTGGTCCATTGGTGGATGATGATGCGTTGTTTGAGGTGCTGAAGGAGGGCAGGATTAGGGGCGCGGCGCTGGATGTGTTTGAGCTGGAGCCGTTGCCGGGCGATAGTAGGTGGAGGACAACGGAGTGGGGGAATAGGGTGCTGTTGAGTCCGCATATGGGGTATGTGGAGGAGGAGACGACGGGGAATTGGTATGCGGAGCAGGTGGAGATTGTGGAGAGGTGGTCGAGGGGGGAGGAGCTGCTCAATGTTTTGAATTAGTGTAGTTGTTGAAAAGAATCTTCTACGCTACCTGTTGGTGTGCGTCCTGGTGATGCCGCCCTCTCAGTTCGTCTGCAAGTCAAAGTCTTGCGGTTAAATGTTCTAATTTCAACTATTGCGATCTTGTCACGTCGTTTGAATTGCCTTTTACTCGTCTTGCTTTGCTCGCGTGCCGGAATATCTGAGCAAAAATAAGTGCGCAGGAGAACAGAACACTTTCCAGTGAAGTGACTCCCAGGTGAATCCCCCCTTTTTAGGCGAGGTCTTGCAGCTTGACCAAAAAAAAAAAGCAAAAAAAAGATTGTTGGGACGTTCGGGCGGATTA
>QGMK01000646.1:0-19729 GCA_007825345.1 Lachnellula suecica
CACTCCCTTTTAACCAAAAACACAGCACTTAATGGACTCTTCATCAATCGATTCCTCTCAGTAAAGTCTAATCTACGCAGCCGTGCATTCATAGCTCATCGCTTTTCCCATCCCCAAACCCCACAAAACCAGGCATAGCAGAATGTCCCACTGCCTGTGAGGCATTCTCAACAGCGCATTTCTCGAGTTATCAATCCCAAACTCGCGCCCAAATCCAACACAACGCACCCGGAAAACGTCTATCCTTCGGCCTCCAGGGACGACAGTTCGCCCTGGACTTGCGATTTCGTACCTATTTTTTTGAGTTGGGTATCTTCAAGTTTTTCGCCTCCCGCAAGACGCATTTCGAGGTCTTCGATAGCCCTAATCTTTTTTTGCAGGCCGCGTAGCTTCTTAGCATTTGGACTGCCGCCTCCTGGTGACGTAACAGATAGCTCTGGAGGGTCTTGACGGCGCGGTTGAGGCGTCGAATTAATGGTCAGGTTGTTCATGTGACCTGTGGGCGCATTGCCATTCTGCTGGTGGTTCTGCTGATGCGGGTGCTTGCCTTGGTACGTATTGCTACGATTGCGGTGCTGCGAAGGCGTGCGAATATCTTGGTTGCCTTTAGAGCGGCTGCGCTGGTGATCGCGTCTATCCCTTCTTTCTGGACTGCGATTCTCGCTGCTGGGACCAGCAGGGGCTGCTCCGGGAGAGGGCTCGAGTCCCAGGGCTTTGGCTTCAGCATCCTTGGCTTTCTTTGCCTCGCGCTTCTTCTTGTTCTTCAGTGCTGCTTTTGAGAGATTCTCATCTCCCTCGGCAGTTCCTGCGGCTGCGTTCACGGGTTCGGCCCCAGGCGGTAGGTTGTTGATTGGCTCGGCTCCTGGAACTTGTCTTCTGGGCTTTCCGAAGCCGTTGGATCCTACCAGAGAGGTTCCGTTGCTGACGATGTGAGCTGCTCCTCCTTCATCCTCACGCTTGAAGTGCAGTGGTGTCATTGTTCCACGAGCTCCGGGGGGACGGTATGCGCCGGCTGGCTTGGATGGAGTCTTTTTGGTACCCAGGTACGCAATAGCAGACGAATGCGGGGTTGGGACTGGATGTAGAGGGTCGCCAGGTGCGCATTGCTCCGCCGATTGGGGTCTGAATACAACGTGATACAGTTCCGCCATATCCTACAAAATCAGTCAATATGCGGCTTTTTGGGCGAAGAATAATGTCTCAGAACGGTTGAGACATTCTCAATCCCTATGAATGCGACGAAAAGGGACACAATCGTTTCACGTACCTGATTATACATCACACCTCCTCCAACATGCCACAGCCGAACTCCATTGTCAACACGAAGTCGGGGGCTCGTAGTAGCGGTGAGAATGTATCTGCTATCCGGGCTCCATTCGCAAACACTCGGGTTTCCGCCCTCAATAGTGCAGATCTTCTTAAAGTTCTTTTCCAGATCATAGATATCTATTTGCCCAGCAAGGTTTCCAAAGCCAGCCACCAAAACAAAACGACCAGTTGGCGAAAACAGGATCGTATTTCGGGGGGAGAGCGGGAACGTATGTGTAGCAACAGCCCTCTGGTTGAAGATGGTTGTCTTGGCTGGCATGTATCCATAGACCACACCGAACTCTTTCGAATTGGGGGACCATGATACGTCATGAATTGGGCCTTCCTTATCCAGAGTTATCCTAGAATCGAACCCACCATTTGCGCTCAGCACATATAGCGTAGTCTCTCCGTAATAACTCTTCCCCGTCTTGTCGTCTTCGGTTTGTGCCAGGACGATCAAGGTTGTACCCAATTGATTCCACTTCAACTGGACCTTGTCACCCTTGAAGAAGCTCTTTTGCGAGACGGGGCTTGCGAATTGGGGTACGTTGAAGATCTTGACGGCTGATGGTTGGCCCTGCGCATATTGTCAGAATATCACTCAAAGAGGGTAAAAAATAATGTCTCAGTAGCAGTGAGACATTCTCGGGAGGCTTATTTACCTTGCGTTCCGGAATAAAGACAGCCACAGATTGATTATTGCCAGGAGATATCGCGAAGTCCGTGACACCTTCAACGCACAACTTGTTCCAGACGGTCCCTAAATCCCCACTCTCGTAGAACTGCACCTCATTGGTAACACAGCGGGCGCAGTACTTCTCATCAAAAGTGTACTGCAGATTCCAGCCCGTCTGCGACTTCTGCACAAAGCGCCCCACAACGACCTTCTCCTGCCCCTCAGGCACGTCCTCAGCCGTCCGCCAGACCTTCAGGTTCTTCACCGCATCGCCGTTCTCATCCTTGGACGACCGCTCCCAGGTGATGATGTAGGAGCCCCGCGGCGAGAAGCCCAGCTCGTACACGTTGGGCGTTGGCAGCGTGGTGATGACGTGTCCGACGGAGGCGTCGACGACGGTGACGCCCTCTACTGATGCCCACGCAAAGTACCGGCCGCACGGGGAGTATGTGCAGCAGCGCGAGTTGCCTTCCGGTGCCTGAAACCCTGGCAGAGGCTCGTAGACGGGCGCTGCATCCACGATGCCAATGCCCTTCAGCGTTCTGTATGCAAACTGCGTTGGCTCTGCCATGGCTACTGAAAGTCACAGGAGGGAGGTGTTGGCGCAGGTTGTCTTCTTGTCTTCTTGTCGAGGGCGAGCGATTCGAGAATTCGATGGTGTTTTAAGATCGAAATGCGGATGCGCAGAGTAGATAGCACGATCAAGAGTATGAGATGAGGGCGGAATTGACTACACCGGTAGGAATAAATTGGCAGGTACCGTGATAGAGGCGCGTGGAAGTGGGAGAGGAGAGGAGTGGAACAAAGAAGTCAAGCCAAGGCGTACGGCCAAAGATTCAAAGTGCGCCGTCGTTTTCAGATTTTAGCGAGCCCTCTGCCGACATTTATTGAAAATTGACCCATGATAAATGTCTCACAGCTTCTGAGACATTATACTAGCACTGAAAATTAATGATTTTGGGAACAAAATCGAGTAGTAGATATTGGGCTATGTGTATTCTTGTGAATCGGAGATTTATTTTTAGGAATACAGCGGCTCTTTTCGGTAGTCAATGCCAGGCCCAGGCGGTATCACGTATTTTAGAGGTAAAGCGCATGCAAAAAGCCGGTTTTAAGAGTTCTAGAGCTTATGAGACATTATGGATCCCTCTTTTCCTGAGATCTTTGAAATCAAACCCTATAACTTGTTGCGAGCTTTTCAAACCAGGGACAGCCTAGGAATACAGGGATAAGAACGTCCAAGCATGAGCAAACCAACCCTACACCGCTCTCTGCAGAATATCAGGTATTTATTCCAAGATCAAGATCTGGACTCTGGAAAAAACATCCCAAATGCTGCTGCCGAACAGCAAAGCACATTATATCTTGCAGCGCTGTCAGCTGAAAATATATGAAAAGTCTGCCGGATGCGGGCTAGCTCCCGTCTGCAAGGCTGACTCGCTCTGCATATACTTTATTGAGCTTGCGCATCAATCCCCTCCAGGACACGTGATACCAAGTCTCGAAGCATCGAGTGGTTTGAGGTCTGAGTCTAGTTGTTATTGAAGGATTGGAGACTTTGAGCTCGAGTGTTCTGAGAGCATTTCCGGAAGGAGAGTGTGAGGGGCTTCTACTTACTTCTTTGCAGCCCGGAACTCTCTTCAGCACTCTCCTAGTTTTGAGTTATAGATTGTTTATTTGTTATCTGTTGATTATATATATGATATCCGCTAAAATCACCTTTCCAGCTCCACAGGCTCAACCGTGTTCGCCACTCTCTCCTTCTCCCCATCCCCCATCACCTCCCTCTCCCCCCTCCTCTTCGCCCTCGCCGCTCTCTTCTGACTCTTCTCGGCATCTGCACGCATCTGTATAATCAACGGACTCCTTGCCCTGATCCGATCCCCCCACTTGTAAAACACAAACGGGATCGGAATCAGCGCAACCTGCACCAGTCCCAACAACGTACCCGCCCACTGCGGCGAAAGCGCCTTGTACATCGCCGGCCCCGCGAGGGGAAGCGTGCCGCCCACCAAACTCCTCACCACGCTATTCCCCGCCAGCGCGGACGCAGAGTAAATCCCGTAAGACCCGGCCAGGTAGTTAGAAGCGTAGATAAACACAATACAGTTCCCCGCTCCAAACGGGACACCCGCTAGGATTGGCCAAATCCAATGGATTGAGATGGGCACCGACGTCCAGGAGAACCAGAGCTGGCCCAAGGGGCAGAGGAAAGATGCTACGCAGATGATGGCGACGGATGCTTCTGGGGGCACGCGCCCGGTTTCGGGGTCGATTTTGTGCGAGTTTACGACGCGGCGGGCGAGGGGCTCTGTGATGATTGCGAGCATGGTGCCGACTCCTATTCCCACGAATGCGAGGCCTTGGAAGCCGGCTGACCAGCCGCGGAGGCCGCCGTAGATTAGGGGGTAGGCGACGAAGCAGAGGTATAGAATACCGTAGATAATCTTGAGGTTGTGTCAGTATTGTTTTCTTAGACAGGTAGGGTGATGAAGTCAAACTTACTGCGATATAGGCATTCCAGAACCAGAGAATTGGCTCTGTGAATGACAGTATGAAAGGCCGCGAAAGATTTATTTTGAGGATTTGGAAAACTGTCACAGTCAGCTTGTATATTCGAATTGACACGCCCTTCCTAACTCACTGCTCATCTTTTGGTCATAACGACACCAAAATCTATCATCCCCTGTTTCCTTCCGAATCCTGGCGGCCTTCTGCTTCAACAATGCTGGGGCATAGGTTTCCTTGATGCATGCGCACACGATCCAGGACACGCCGCCAAAAATCATGACTAGCCAATTCGTCCATCTCCCTGCGCGACCACGAAGTCAGTATATGCTATAGTAAGTTTGCTTGAGCATACAGCTCGGGATAACTCTATGGGACTTTATAGATCAAGATAGGGATTCCTAGTAGCACTTACAGCCAAGGTATTGAGCCGCAAATCCGCCAATTAATGGACCTGTCACCGGTCCATTCATGGGGCCTATACTCCAGATACTGAAGGCAAGTGCACGATATTGCTCATTTGTAATATCCGCAACAGTCCCCGGAAAATTGGAAATCATGGCCGCACCAGCCAACGCACTATTCACGTCAGATTTACAATTTCGATACGTAGTCTTAGAGCTTACCCAAAAAACCGAACCACCAAAATTTCTGATAATGATGTTGCCAAAGCACACGGCAAAACCATCAAGGTGAAAAACAGCAGACTGCCAATATACACGGGCCTTCTCCCGTAAATCTCACTCAATGGAGCCAATATCAAACTCCCCACAGCCAGTCCAACAAGGTAAAGCGTTATTCCAAGTGTTGCAAGGGGCTCGCTTGAGACATTGAATTCCTTCATCATGCCTGGCATACTGCTCGTGTAACTCGTACTATACAAAACCACAGTCCATGTGGAGAAACTGACTGCGCCAATAGTCAAACCCCGGTACCATATTGGCCAATTCTTAGGGTCTTCCTTATCATCTTCCTCAAAGTCGACTTCGAAAGAGGGGTGACGTGAGCCCGTTGTTACTGTAGATGTGCCGGTTTTGGTGTAGGTTAGTGCTGGTTGTGCGAGCTGTTCTGCGTCCGTCATGAGATTCGGAGTTAAGGCTCGCTCGAGAGGTGATAATGGATCTGAATATATCGAGTCATGGGTGTTTATTGACCCGTGTGTAGAGGAAGAGGAGGAATTCGTTTGCGGGGACTCTGGGGTATGTCCATCTTTTTCTGGATCTCCTGTTGAAAATGTATTGATTGTTGGGGCCGTGGTAGTAAATGTATGCCCGGCAGTTTCTTTGCTGCCGTAATCTGCCATCTCAGAAGAAGGTAGAGTTTCGATCCAAGCTTGAAGGTTGAGCTTCAAGCTTTACTCCAAAGTTCGTTTGCTCGGTCCACTCCAAGCCGAGGTGGGCGGGAAATGGGTAGTGGATATGATTTATCCTAAATGTTCTTCTTTCCACACAACTATTGTAAATATAAGAAGAGGAAGGCCTCCTTGGATTCCTTGATAGAGCCAAAAATACAGAAAACGGGTGATAATTTGAAAGATGCAGAAACACGAAAACGAGGAACACTTGATATTTTCGGCCGATAGTAGTGGGGAAGCTTGTTTTAAAGCCACCCATTAATGAACTGACAGACCGCCATCTGGGACCCTTGGGCCGACGGCGGGTGAGATTCCGCGCCCTAGAAGCGGGGACCATGGGGAACTTCGAACGCTAAGATCTCTTTTGATGCCATTTTGGAAGCTGTCAGGATTAGGATTTTTTGAAAGTGTTTTGCTCGGTTTTCCCCCTCAGCTTGAGGCTTTACTCCCCGCCTGTTTGATGCGAGTCGAAGGAGCATAACTTTTCCTTTCGCGGGGCGTCCATGAGAGGCGTGTAGACAGAAGCTGGAGCTTCGGGACAGCCTTTTGAAGGTAGTGATATGATTTGAGGAGGTGGACGCTTCGTTCTCGTGCGCCGGTGCCGATTAACCGTCCCATGTAGGCGGATAAAGATAAAGCTAACTGTATCCAGCTTGACATTCCATCGAGACGACGGGTGACATTTGAGACGGCAGGAAGTCACATGGAAGTGAAGGTATGGGTATGGATGGAACCTATAATTCTCTGGATTGTTTAAGATTTGATGTTGGATCTCAGAGATGAACAAGCGATATGGTGTTTGAATTCTCGGGTCTTGGGATACACATTTGGCCCGAAATTTAAGGCTGAAGATCAGGCTCCAAGATGCGATCTAGTTTGGATGCGACTTCCCATCATCTTACGCCAAACGACATTTATGATTTTATTACGAAAGTCCCTTATCTTCTCAGTATAATGATCGCATAACGCCCCATCCTTCGATACCTTCCCCCTCCAACTTCACCGTCACAATGGCAGGCGACCTTCTCCAACCTAGGGTTACCAGGAACCTGCAAAATACACAGCTAAGGTAAGCTACCACGAATCGCCCATATGCTGGTTCTGACTCAAAATAGCTACGAGCTACCGCATCGAATCCACACAGCCAAAGCATACCCCATCAAGTCTCCCAACGGCTCAACCATCGTTCTGTACGGCCACGAAAATGGAGTGAGGATCATCTGGAGGGGAGGCAGAGCTTTCAAAATCCTTTCCGAAGCTTCGGCGGCTCCGAAAAAGACAAACGGTGCGACGGCCGCTGTCATCTCTCTCGATTCAGACGACGAAGGCTCAGCAGCCCCGAAATTTGAAGACAAACCCGAATTTGAGGAGGACGAGGAGGAGCAAGACCCTTCAAAGCCATACCCAGCAATATTACAAACGCTCGATCTATACTTTGGAACGGATGTTTTGCACCTCGCGCTATTACCCGCTCCTGCGATAAAGGCAGAGGGCTCCTCATGGCGAGGTCTGGAGCCAGTGAAGAACAAGATAGTCTTCACGGCTGCCTGTGCCGACAACACCTTGAAGCTCGTCACTTTACCACTCACGCCGCCGTCGCCTGAAAGCAAAGCACGTCCCGAATTCCGATCCACTTTTACAGAAGCCTTCCCAGGAAAGGGAAAATGGGGCGAGACGGTTGTGTCTCTTATTGGGCACGAAAAGCCTTCCGATGGAGTTGCCATGACTGCCGATTTTGGCAAAAGCCCATACAGGCAAGATTACGGATCTACAGAAACACAAATAGTTGTCGCGTCACATTCGAGGGAAGTCACCGGTCTACTGCTATTATACAGAATTTCTGTCAAGTCACCAGAGCCTCACATCAAGTCATTTCAAAGGATATGCTTGGCGTCACCAGCAAAATCTATCTCATTTAACCCATCTCTTTCTGGAGAGCGTTCAAGCCAGCTGTTAATAGCACATACGACGGGAACTTGCCGCATTTACGACTACCTTCGGTTGTCCACAAAACACGAGGAGGGCTCGGAGACAGATGAAGCTCAGCGAGGTAGCTTCCTTCTTTCTCTCCACGCTGGTTTCCAAAATACAAAAGATCAGCACCCTCCTCATATTGGCATGCACGCAGGATTCGGAAGAAAGAGCATTGTCGATGCACAATGGGTTTCGGCTGGTGCAGCAGTAATTGTCTTGTTTAGCGATGGAGAATGGGCTGTTTGGGACATTGAGGGAGTTGCACCAAATGCGCCAAAAGTAAACACAATTCGGGGCGGCGCAAAAACGGAATATAGCCTGACAGGCTTTATCGACGCAGCGACTAAATCCCGCGCATCAGGCCCACAGCAAATCACAAGCTCAAAAACTTTTGCACCTATGACCCCCTCAACCCGAAAGGCAACAGAGCCCTTCGGTGCAAAAGGATTAAGCAGCTCGGTCCAAGGCCACATATCTGTTGTTGAGATTGCGGCAGCATCTCCCACAAGCCAGTCCGAAGAATCTATTGTCTTTTGGCTCGGCGAAAACTACACCACCATTCCCTCCCTCTCAAAATACTGGGCCGCCAATTCTCGCAAAGGTGGTTCAGGAAACCTATTCAACAACAATTCGACTGGATCCCGTATGCTTCGTCTCGACGGTATCGACCTGCAAGGCGAGCGCTGCTCCGGCATCGAGCAAATCACAAAACCATACCCTTCGAGTCCCGAAATCCTTGTTCTAGGCGAGCACCGCTTTGCGATCTTAACAACTAGGAAGTCCACAAAAGAGCTGAAACCGAGACAGCCGGCTGAGAGACTCGCGTTGACGGAGAAAAGCGGTAATAACGGGGAGTTGGACGTATTAGGCATCGACCAAGCCCTGACGCGGATGGACCAGTCGCGCCGTGGGAAGCTATTCCAGACCTGACCTTCTTCATGATAATGTACTTGTAGGACACGATACCCAAAGCAAAACGTCAAACTCTTTCCTTTTTCTTCACCTTCGTGTCGCATCTCTTTTCCGTAGGGTATTTCTACCAATTTTTTATACTTTTTATGAAATCTTATCCGCAAGGCAAGGTGGAGTACAAGGCGAGACCATTCCTTGAAGCTCTGTATTCCATGCGGTATATCAACCTCCAACAAAACGAGAGCCGAGCTCCGCTGTACCTGCCCCAGAGGTGTGGAGGCGACTCGGGCCGGGTATCTACTTCCGCTCTTCTTCCTATCACGTATGGGCCGTGGGATTGCGGTTTATAACTACCGGTACATTTCAATTTTAGGGATTTAGGGAATGTAGTCGTATGTGTATCAGATGAAGTCTTGTGTCTTTTGTTGCATATCGTAGCTCAGCGGTACCGGAGCGGTTCATGTCGAGCGATTTGCAACAAGGCCTGGGTCCGAGGCTGCTTTATGTGCTCTTGTGAATTTGCTAACTGTATGCATGCGGTACTGGACGAGTCATAGGTCCTGTTGTGGAAATACCTGATTTTGCTGCAGATCGCATGCGCGTGATTACATACTCTAATGAATTTGCTCATAGTTCTGGAACAGGCCTGTGAACCGGGCTGGACGAGTCATCGGTCCTCATGTAGAAATACCTACTTTTGTTGCACATCGTACGTTTCGATCTTTGATTGAATATTCCAGTAGTTCTGAAAAACGATGTGAATAGGGCTGGACGAGTCATTAGTCCTGATTCGGAAGTGCTTGCTTTTGCTGCATATCGCATCCCTGGGATAGTCCATTGAATCTTTTTAAAGGGCTGTGAATCAGCCTGTTTTAGACTTTTGCTGCATATCGTGGTCTGCCACAAGTGTCGTTGAATAGGTACATCTCGAGTTATGCTGTGGATTACCCTCCTGTTTGGCACCTTGTTGCAGATCGCACTCATGAAGGGTCTATTGAATCTTCAGGTAAATCCGGAAAAGGGCTGAGGAATCGGGTTGCTTTGGACTTTTGCTGCATATCGCGGTCTGCGACAAGTGTCGTTGAATTGGTAACTCTTCCTGTGAATCAACCCCCTTTTCTGGGACTTTGTTGCAGGTCGCAGCTTTTATGACGCTTGGCACAAGTTTGGTTGAAAAGTCGTCACTTTTTGAAGTGGCCGTGAATCCAAATCGGCCTGCAAGCATGTAGACTCGACAAAGATGGCTGTGAATCAGCATCCTGCTCAATCGGGACTTTGTTGGAGATCGCGGCCAGTATACAAGTCTTATTGAATAGCTTGACCCAGGTACATTACCTGTGAATCTTGCCGTCCTGCCCTGAGGTCGGGTAATTATTCTTACCCCGGGTAAACACAACAGATGTCATTGGTGGAACAAGACATATCTGATATACCAAAATAAGCGTTTCTAGCACAACAATGCACTGTGGACGCAGGGGACGAGGTGGGTACAACGAAGGCATATCAGCCATATTGTATGATATCAAGTATCGTTAAGTGTAGGGGACGAGATGGGTACAGTGAGGCACTGAATTGTGATATGTACTTGGTATCGGATCCTTTCAACCTACCAGAAGAATTAGGTAATTTTCATCTCTAGCCTGCTCCATGTGTGGGCCTACTGTGCCCTTAGAGTTTGTTTGACCCAATGACCGGCACCGAGTCCTAACGGGCCTTTGCTGGAGGGGCTCGCCGAAGCAATTAGGATGCACGTCTGTACATTAATCTAGAAAGATAAGTTCCCTTAATACAATTAGTATGCCCAAAACTAATAAGTCTTCTAGCTTGTCATGTGATCTGAGTTCCTATGTTTTCTTGTAGATGCATCTATTTTTTTTTTTTGCGGTTTTGAACAGACTAAGGGTGGAATGGATTTCCATATTTTTTCTTGCTATTTGAAATTAGCCAATTAATTCTTTTGTTTTGAAAGCTTTGCTGCCTTTGAAGTTACAATATTAGGGTGAAGATCCAGTAGAAAGCTGTGGCTAGGTCCTCTACTTTTCTCTGCACGATGTGGTTTCGGCATTTCGACATGTATCAGAATAAGAACCATATCTATATAATTTAGGGGTCTAGTGATGTTTCAAAAGCTGTGAGACATTGTTTGAGGGGCTTCGAAGCCATTTTCAGGAGGTAATGCAGAAGAGAAAATGAATTTCAGATTTGGGCACGTATGGCTTGTTTGAAAGTGAATACCATTCATCGAAATCACGTTACCGAATTTCCCCCCAAACCTTTGGCCCCCAGTTGAAGTACCGGAGCACACCGGAAGGTATGATAGGCTGAGCGCTGATCAGCGATGTAGTACAATGCTTATGTGCATTTCGTTGCACATCGATATGGGAGGCCCGAGCACATTGGGCTTACTCTAGAGCCGCTGGACGCGGAAGCCATGTCTAAAAATGTTGAAGGCTGAAGATGTCAGAGATACGTTATACAAATTATGCTGTGAGTGCAGGTAGACTCCTGTGTCTATTCCCATCATTCCGTATGTAGGAATGAGCTCGCCTAAAATGATGGGGTTTGAGGTATTGGTATCGAAAGTTAATCCTCTTGTCACTAAGACAGGCGTGGTAACCGCCGTCCTCCAACTTTGGGACTCAACACGGCAACTACTCATAGACCCAGCAAGTAGTACTTATCAAAAGATTACAGACTATGACCATTGGTTGTTTCCTCCACACTTTCGGCGGGGCTCTTGGGAAGTTGGAACATACAGTTCATTCCAACATCCCAAAAGACCCACCACAAGGAATTCTGCCGGTATGTCGAACGGCAGAGAGACCAGCAGGCACCTAAGTCAAACGAAACCAAATTCTAAGTCTGTTTTTGTTGGGAGGCAAATCAGGAGAAGATTGATACTGAGGCTTACGAATATCGAGATCGCGCTTAGGAACGCATCTACCTCTACGATAAGACGCAAACCCAATAACCGCAAATCTTCTCTCAAATTGGCCAACCTACCAGTGGACATTCTACTCCTCATAGTGAGCAAACTTCCCCGTTTACCCAAAACTGCTCTTGCTCTGAGCTGCAAGTCATTCATGTCGATATTGAGAACTGAATGTTGCTTTGAAGACGGACGGTTCAATCTCATATCTTCAGCTTCAGGCACGCAGTGTATGCCTTGTCGCCATAAACTACTACCCCTGCTTGCTAGAGATTTGGCGGCTGCTAAGTACTGTGAGCATTGTGACAACCTTCACGGCGTCGTATAGGACGGGGTTCGACGCAGAAAATGTGTTGAACGGGAGGATAAAATGGAGCGTCCTCCTATCTTTGAAACAACCAAGTTCATCCACTGGATGCAACTAGTCATTTATAAGTGGTTAGACATACTCTTTCTCGCTTTTCTCGAAAATGTTTTGCTTCACGGCTTTTTCGGGGAGTGGTGCGTACACGATCCCGATCCCTATCACTAAATCCCCAGACTCGACTTTCAAAAAGCTACATTTGCTATAACAAGAAACTCAGCCGCCGGTCGTCTTTTGATGGATTTGTTCGTCTTTTGAATACGTTCCATCTAGTACAGAAACATCAAAATTAATGCCCCTACTACAAGCAAGGCTACCTGACTCCACAACCTCCCTGCCATAGCCAAATTCCTTATTTTAACCCACTCTCTGAACTCCACGGGGTCATTGGGAATAGGAAACTCTGTATGAGGGATATCCATTCCGAGAAATCTGCGGAGCGTTTCCCACCCTTGCTGCATGCGGTATTTCAGCAGCTTGCCGGCAGGAAACAGCGATCGCACGTCGTTATAGTGCTTTTCCAAGATGCGTTTGGCCTTTGTCTCAAAGATTCCATGGTATAACGACGTGAACAGTACGTAGCAGCGCTCGATAGAGGCGGCTGGATTGCCAATGAAAAAGAGACGACCAGTTTAGAGGTTCCGGTTCTCGCTAGCGCATGGTCTTCAGGCAGGAAATTGAAGAAAGTCGAGTAAGTAGCATGTGTCTTAAGATAGAAAACGCTTGAACTTACGTTTACCGAGAATAATTTCTGAACTCCTTTTCGTCCATGGAGAGGGCGCGTGCACACCCACTGATTCTCAATTCAAAGGTCACGTGCATATTTCCCACCTCTTGTTGGACCTCTTCCAGTCATCCTTTCCTCATAAGGCTGAGTTACTTTTCCATCAAAAATCGATCATCTGCTATCATCGTTTCAATCTCTCTTGCATCTTTTCTTCCGAATCATTCTTCTTCGCTAATTACAAGGAACACGCGAACCAGAACATAAAATGGCGGGGTTCGAGGATCTGGTTCCTCTACGAATTACTTCTCAGAGCTCGAAACATATGCACCCTATGGGGCTATATCCGAGCATCACCTCGTATGTACGAAGTTTTTCGAAATCACCGAGATATAATTCTTTCTGCCGTTATCACACGCGAGGTGGGTTATGGAATCTTGGGTGACGCTCAATCCGCCCTGGACTCATCACGTTTCGAACTCCGCGGCCTCTCAAGTCAGCACGCCAAGGAGTGGATTGCCAATCATCAGACTGCTATGACTTCGGGGCAGTCGCTGGGACCAGATAAACTGCCGCTATGGTGCATCCACCAAGATGTGAAATTCTTTGCAGAATTATTCGTCAAAGACAGACTCCATATGTTAGAGGGGCCCGAATCAGCTGAGCAGACCGGTGTACCCAGCTTCGATGGACTTTCGAAAATAGAGAGAACGAAACTTTATCGAGCCATCTACCGTTATTCGATATATGGCAACCTCTTTCACTTCAACTACGAGCAACATAAATCAAAAGACGGCTTTGCTTCCGCATACGACCAATCAAACCTTTTTCTAAGCCTATTTCCTGCTTGGCAAGTAGAAGAGATCAGCTGTATCAATGACTTCGTTCAAGACAAGGTCCTTGAAAAGTGGGAAGAAATCGACAATAATCAGTACAACAGTATAAAGGATGACCCAGATAGCTGGGATGTGGATCGGAAACCGTACGAAAGCCACTGGGAGTATGACTTCTTTGGACATTCAAGGAGAATGAGCCGTCATGATGACTGGCAGCAATACATGACTACCCTAAGTCTACCCCAACTACGCGAGGTCTTCACTGCAGAGGGAGATGCTCTGTTGCGGATCATCAAGAGCCATACGAACCGCTCGCCCGGTGGCGAGTTTTTGACGGAGGCTTTGAGACAATTCCCTTACCATTCTTCAATGTACACAAAAGAGTTTGAGGCGCACGAGGAGGCTCTGAATAGTGGCGTGAAGGTTCAATTCGAAGACGACGCCATTAACAAAGCGAACGAAGCTTGGCTCTGGGCAAACGAGTACGAACAATGTGAACTTTTTGTTTTGGCAACCTCCGAATTCCCGGTTGGAGAAGGCTTGAGACGGTTTGGTTACGTGTTTTGGGATAGCGACCGACTGCGCCACTCAGGAATTCTGGACCAAGAGTCAGTGCCACCTACGACCCTCCCACCCTTTCCACAATCATCTCTCCACCAGATATTGACTGACTTTTAATAGCCCGACTGAAGTATCACAGAACACACTGGCCAAATTCCCAAGGCCAGTTTTCAATCCGGATAGTGTGGAGGATCGGATAAGGAGGCTTGCACGGTCACAGAGACCCATCCCAGAATCAGAAACATGGTCCCCTGGGCTATCAAAGGATCTCCCATTAGGCACACAGGAGTCTTGAGTTGTCAATGTACAACTAGTAATGAATTCGTTTCACTTATCTGGTTTGTCCACATGAATTTGGGTGATGCAACCCAACGCTTACTGCATAACGGAGCAGGCGGCACCGATCGTACAGCTGTCCAAAAGCAACTCCCTCCTCCAATGTTCTCATCTTTTAGAGAGCGATGGAGCCTACTCTGAGTGTATCTTAACAAATGAGACATTTCCGATGCCCGGCAAACAGCCTAATTCGGTTTCAAAGAAATTTGATCTAGAGGTATAGCGAGAATCGCCGCGTGCTCTTAACGAACCATACTGTTGAGATGCAGAAGTGTGAATTGGTAGACTGCATCTCCGTATATATATAGTTGTATACGCTAGCATATGTTAGTCCCAAGAAGGTACAGCTACCATGCCCCTTTCCAAGACGTACCGTCATCTTCCATATTTCAAAAGGTAGCCTAACAGTCTCAAAGGTTGAAGCTCAAAAGAAAGACTTGATCATGTAAGTCAATATGAGTCTACACTTTTGGTTGTCTTATTCGTTGATCTCTAGCGTAGAAGAAAACTGGAGCAAGCCATTCTTGAAAAATTTCTATCATCACGTGTCGGTGAATATAGTACTCAAATAAGCACGTCATGACTCAAATCCATTGCGTTCCAGTACTCACCTCTACTGAATAAAATTATAACTCTGCTATTAAAATACTTGGCTTCAATTTCCTTGCTACGTTCCTTCCGTTGAGTTTCATCCTCCTTTCAAAGCTCAAAACATGGCCCCAAACGAGACCGACCTTCCCATTCGGAATGGACCCGACGCCATCCGTACCAAAACATCATTAAATCGTGCAGATGAGGTGGACGACGTGAGTGGTAACTTTTGATTGAGTCAAAAAATCAGGTATCCCATTTTAAATTGTGTCTTCCACTGACGGTGGCGAATAGTTACTCAAAGCCGTTCAATCTCTCATCATTCCTTTCATCAGGTCAGCTGACGAAGATGCATCAACTAAACATACTGGCCATGGTCTTCAAGTCAGCGGAGGTGCTCCGAGAACGGCTCTGGTTGAACATCACAAGCCCGAAAAGCTTGTGAGTTTGATGAATTTTGACCTTCCTGGGGATGGACAGGGGAAGGAGGGACTATTGGCCACGGTTGAGCAGTTGCTTAAGTACAGTGTCAACACCTGGGATCAAGGATTTTTGGACAAGTTATATGCCTCTACCAACGCTGTAAGATTTTTGGCCCAAATAGCTCAAACTACATTGCTCATTCGATAATGCAGGTTGGAGTGATATCCGAACTCCTCCTCTCAGTCCTCAACACAAATGTAATGACCACCCTCCCTTACTCACTTCACCACTAATATCCCCAGCTTCACGTCTTTCAAGTCTCCCCGGCTTTAACAGTAATTGAGAAAACAACCTGCAAAACGTTCGCCAATACCTTCGGTTTCACGGGTCCTCACGCCGGCGGCATTTCAACCCAAGGCGGCAGCGCCTCCAATACCACATCCATAATAATCGCACGCAACAACCTCTTCCCAGAGACTAAGACCGCGGGAAACGCAAACCACAACTTTGTACTTTTTACCTCAGCACATGGCCACTACTCCCTAGAGAAAGCCGCACAGATGTGCGGGCTAGGCACCGAAAACGTCTGGAGCGTCCCCATAGACGCACAAGGCCACATGCTACCCTCTTCACTGGAAGAGCTTGTCCTAAAAGCCAAATCAGAAGGCAAAACACCCTTCTACGTGAATGCCACGGCCGGTACCACAGTCCTAGGTTCCTTCGACCCCTTCACAGAAATCTCCGCCATCTGCAAGAAGCACAATCTATGGCTCCACGTCGACGGCTCCTGGGGCGGTCCCGTCATCTTCTCGCAAAAGCAAAAGCAAAAGCACAAGCTGGTAGGCGTAGAACTAGCAGACTCCCTAGCCGTCAACCCGCACAAAATGATGGGCGTCCCACTCACCTGTTCCTTCCTCCTGGGCCCGGACCTCAGGACATTCCACAAAGCAAACACCTTACCAGCAGGCTACCTCTTCCACGCCGCCGACAGCCCAGATGCAGAAGTCTGGGACCTGGCCGACCTAACGCTGCAATGTGGGCGCCGGGGAGACTCCCTCAAGCTGGCGCTCGCATGGATATACTACGGCTCTTCTGGCTTCGGCGCCCAAATCGACCACGCGTTCGACATTGCTGCTTATTTCGCGTCCGAGGTTGCGAATAGGGGCGATTTCGTACTGGTGAGCGAGAATCCGCCGCCGTGTTTGCAGGTTTGTTTTTATTATAAGATTAGTGAGGAGAAAGAGCAAAATACGCGGATGACGAGTGCGATTGTGCAGGCGTTGATACCGAAGGGGTTCATGGTTGATTATGCGCCGGGGGAAAAGGGGAGTTTCTTCAGGGTCGTGGTTAATAGCCAGACGGCGAGGGGGACGGTTGATGGGTTGATCAAGGCAATTGAGGAGGTTGGGAAGAGCTTGTAGATATGCTAGATATTGTAGAATGCTAGATGCTCAGCTTTGCTTGTTGATTTTTGTATGATTTGCCTGAGGGAGTTTGGTTGAAGTTCGCTCGAGGCGCACAAAACGTGATCTGAAATGCATGCACCAAGCCGTGTTCACCAAACAGATTGTTCTGGACCACCTCTCGAAAGGCCAGAACGTCTTCGACATGCAACAAAATAATATACTCGTATGATCAAAGATACGACAAATAACCGGTCTAGAAGCAGGTCACTGCGCCGAAACCCTGCCGAAACCCTATCCCTGTCTTTCCTCATTAGTCAATACAATCCCATCCCAACAAAGAACACTCGAAATCCAATTCAGCAGATGATCGGGAGAAACAATTGGCAGGAAGATATCCGTATATTTATCTGGTATAATGTATACTACTATGCATCCCCCGCCCACCAAGCCTACCCCAATCGAACAATCTGTAAACTCCAGCCCAGCAAACAGTAATTACAATATTTCCTCCGTTTCTTCTATAATTTCAAATGCTCGCGAGTAGATTTAGTTTCCCTTGGCGGTTGCATCTAGTGTTTGTTAGAAAAGACTCTCGTCTGGGAAGTAAGGAATGGCAACTTACCGAGGTAGACAGCAGTGGAATCGAAGCTGACGACGTTGCCGCTGGCATCGGACATGGCTGGAGCCTCAGCATTGGGCTCTTGTGGGGAGCGAGCAGTGATGTCTGATGGAGGAAGTTAGCTTTCATGTTCTAATTTGAGCTTGTTTTAGGTTGTGAGATGGGTGATGGTGGGTCTGGAAATGTATCGTGGAGTGCAGAAAGCTTGGCTTTTTAGGAGTGGGTACGATATGGGGAACTCCAAAAGTCCAGGCCACAGTATAGGGTAAAGGCCGTTGAAGATTGTATCTTAAAACTTAGAGTGGAGGGAAGTTGAACGTACCATCAAGACGCTCTGGGAGAGCAATTGGGCCAGCGACGGCAACGGCCACGAGGGAGAGAAGGGCGACGATAGTGAATTGCATGTTTGCGGTGTGTTTTTGATCGACGACTTTGAAAGAGGGTCTGTGAAGGGTCGTCCGGCGACAAATATTTAAACTTGAAAGAGAAAATAAAAAGAATGGAAGTTACGTTGAATTGTGGATGTAGAAGTGAGAATGAGGAGGGAAGGGGAGGACATAAGAGGAAAGGGAGATTGGGTATTTGTACTGCCAAGGAGGCTGACTTACAGCCAGGTTCTGACAGAAGTGTGTTTTCGCCGCACGGAACGCAGACGGGAAGGAACATACTAGCCAAGAAACGAGAATGTCGTCCGAAGATGGAGCGGAGGGTGTAGCAGAGTGGAACGGCATTTGAGTGGTGAGGACCCTGGGGTACAGCGCCTGTGTCGGTGATCACGGGGTGGTGCGACTAGGAGTGTTCCGGATTGCTGAGGCTTGCCTTTCACTTGAGCTCCGCACCGCCCCAATGGCACCCTGGAGAGACCTTCATTGGAGTCGGTAGCGCAAATGCTTATTTGCGTGCTGGGGGGATGATGTTCGGATGGCATGCTTGAGACGGGGCTGATGCGAAGCGAGATGCTTTTGGAACGCATCCGTCCTCCGGTCAGGTTTGAAGGGGGGCCGAGACCTATTGAAATGCCTGATTTCAGATGATTGACGTATCCGGTGTCTGCATGAGATTTGGCCTAGCAACTAAGCTTTGTAAGTTGTTGAGGTTAAATGTTAATTTGATGGAGCATTAGATCGCGAGGAAGATGCGATGGTGAAGTCCGGCAAAACAAAAGCGGTCCGTTTCAAAGATTCAGGGGCCAGTAGCGAGAGAACGTGACCATGATCACGTGTGCCATATTTGAGCTGCCAGCTCCAGCCTTGGACCCCACTTACTTGTACCCCGCTTCTCCGACAACCTCTCCTCTAACATCGCGGGGTCCATACAACATTCCACTCCCAATACCCTCACCGTCTCGAAACAAACGGCAGACATGGCCAGCGTCGACCACTGCCTCTTCTGCTTCGAGGTACTCTCCGCCAACCTCGAGAAGCGGACTCCCATGACTCTGTCAGAAGTACAAAAAGCATGGGCTGAATACCCCAAAGGCCTCGAAAATGACGAAACACTGCTATCCGAACAAGAGGAAGAGAACGAACGCCCATCAGTCTCCGTACCCCGCAACCCGGCTCTTCAGCGTCTGTCCAACAGCCGCTCCCCAGCAAGCGGCAGCTCAACCCCAGTCAGCAACAGCAGTTCTCTCTCCTTGGGTCCAGATACAGCAGCCACGACGCCGGAAAGCAGCACGCCGAGCTTTGTGCCCATGGGCCAGCACCCAACGCGGACTTCGCAGCGTAAAACCATCACCGAGTCGCCCCTATTCGTACGTTTTACCTCTAAATCAAAAGCCCCAATACATATACTGAATTAGCACAGGTAACATGGAACACCATAACCCCCTCCGGCTCCCGGAATCTGCGCGGCTGCATCGGCACCTTCGAATCGCAACCCCTCCCCGCGGGCCTAACCTCCTTCACCATCGCCTCCGCCCTGCAAGACCACCGCTTCTCGCCCATCACCCTCCGCGAGCTGCCCACCCTCGAAGTAGCGGTAACTCTCCTTACCGACTTCGAGGCGTGCGACACACCACTCGACTGGGAGCTGGGCGTGCACGGCACGCGGCTGTCTTTCTACGCGCGGAATAGAAACTGGGGCGCGTGTTATCTGCCGGATGTGGCGCCGGAGCAGGGCTGGGATAGGGAGGAGACGGTTGCGAGTTTGGTGCGGAAGGCGGGGTATAGTGGGCGCAAGTGGAAGGAGTTGGATTTGAAGGTT
>QGMK01000647.1:0-19730 GCA_007825345.1 Lachnellula suecica
GCAGTGAAGTGGACCTTTTGGACAATAAAAAAACAATTTGGATCTGAAAAACATCACGAAGTGACCCGACGTGCTCCCCCTATTGACAATCTCAAGCGAGCTCTTAACATGCCAAGAACAAGTAGAATTCCCCCTTGTGAGTATTGCTAACAAGAACAAACCACCCCACTGACAGAGCTGAAAGCTTCCTCCGTTCACTTCTTGCTCGGCCAGCAGGTCATTCTCAACAACAACTGTTTCCAGGACTTGACTTGATCCTCATTGTCTTCCACTTGACTTTGCAGAGCCTCGTTTTCTCTTCCATGAGAAGTCCGAGAGATTGTGTCATTCCTCCATCTTTTTTCTCCAACTTGCAGGATATTTGCTTCGAATCAGTCTTATTTCGCCGATTGTCATGTATCCTTGCCTCTTCTTCTCCACAGGCTTGGATGATGGCACCTTTTCGTTCATATTGCCTCCAACTCATCATCTACGGTCCTGATGGCTTACTCTGATGAGATGCTGCAAGTCCGCAACCGAGACGGCAACGATTGAGTTGAAAAATGGCAGGCGTGTTCCATATTTCTCCTCTTCACCCAAAAGCTAACCTCTCAGAGGCACAATAACTTCTGTCTCCCCACAACCGAGCACCACCACCACCCACGGCACCATAACTTCTGTCTCCCCACAATCGAACACCACCACCCACGGCACTATAACTTCTGTCTACCCACAGTTGTGCACCACCACTATAACAATATAACTTCTGTCTCCCCGCAAAGGAACAAAGGTCTACCAACAGTCGAGACGACTCAGCGCGGTCGGGAACCCATCTCTCTTGATACCATCAACCTCCGACGCCTACCCCGATTTCACCATCCTCTTTCTCACCGCCATATTCGAGTACAATCCACCTCTCCTCGAAGAAAAGCCGAATCGGCGAAGGCCGGAAGGGGTCAAGAGACGTTTGATTCGTCTGCTCGGCATCAGATGCACCAAGGTCCACCCGGTGCCCATTTCCACAGGTTAGCGGGCCAAGTAAAGGTTGGAAAGGTCAAGACAAAACCCACTTGTGCCATCAGATACCCTCTTCCCCCTCAAAGCTATGGAGGTTATTCGACTAGGGCTTCTCAGCCGCCATATACTCTGCCACCCGGTGCCTAATTCCAGCCCCAATACTCTCCGCCCCAGCAGTACCCACCCCAGCAATCATGTTCTCCCGCCGATCTGGCGTCTCACCGGCGAAGCATCACTACCTAGTCCCCACTTCCGCTCCGAGCGTCGTGACTCTCTCATGGCCTCACAGGATCGCCGACCTTCAATCATGGATGCTGAAATCCCACTCACAGCTCTCATGGTCCATGGCCAAGACCCATGGCAGCTCCTAGAGGACCACCATCATCTCGACCTCGCGGAAGAACCAATTCTACCGCAGCAGGTGCTTTCCTCCTGATCAGGACCAAGCAAAAACGCAGAATGAGCGTGCAATGCGGGTTCTGAACAGAGTGAAGGAAGGAGAAGTCAACCACCGAGACAAAGTTACCCAAGTAGGGCCATCCACTGGAGCCAGCTCGCCCCCTGGATTCTTCAATGGTTATCAGGGCCTGCTCTCCAATACTCCACCTACGCATGGCTGCCTTCCAAACCGGCCACCAAGTCTCCTACCCGCTCCTGGTCTTCCGCAACGGCCTTCATTTGGCACATTGCCAGTTCCTCCTTGAAGCGATCTACAACGAAAGCCTTGCAGACGGATAGCTTCGACACCACCCCGTCCTTGCTGGCAAGAAGGGGTCAAAGACGTTTGATCTGTCATCTCAGCGAAATGATATACAAGCAGTAGACCTTGTAAAGGAGATTCTAAGTCCGCGTCATGAGTATTGAAGGCCTCGCCTACGGACGGAAAGCTTCGACACATCCCTCTCAGCGAATTGATAATACAACCAAGACTTCGTTGACGGAAAGCTTCGACACGAATCATCTCAGCGAACTGATAATACAACCAAGGCCTCAGTGGCGGAAGTTTTCGATTACGATACCATCAGCGAACTGATAATACAACCAGGGCCTCACTGGCGGAAATCCTTGACACGAATCGTTTCAGCAAACTGATAATACAACCGAGACCCCGTTGATGGAAAGCTTCGATACATCCCTCTCAGCGAACTGATAATACAACCAGGGCCTCGCGGATAGAAGGATTTCGCACAGCCATCTCAGCGAACTGATAACACAACCAGGGCCTCGCGCATGGAAGGCTTTCGCACAGCCATCTCAGCGAACTGATAATACAACCGAGACCTTGCGAAGAGCTTCGACACGGCAAAGAACAAACGCTAACGATGTTTGAAGAGGATACGAAGGTGGCTCAGAGGTGGAGGCGCACAGTATCAACGCAGATATCCACGAATGGGGCCAATGATTATGCCTAGTAGCCATGCAATGTCACCGCCGCCTTCCTCTTTAATGGGTATGAGTTTCGACATTTCGGAAATAGCGCCCTGGTTGTTCCTGTCATGAACGGCAATGGCAACCATTACCACCCTGAAACACTCGCAAAGTACCACCGAGCGGCCGAAGACAGAAGCCATCCTGACGAGGAAGATATGGAGAAGCAAATTACAGTGAATTTCACGGGTGGAGAGAAGGTAGCTTTCCCCTCCCTTCACTTTACCCACCCCTCTTTCTTTCACAATCAGACAAGACTTTTTTACAGCAAGCTGATACTTCTCGCAAAACAGTAACAGGAACACAAAAGGCTACGACGCACTCATGAACCTTGTCCTAGACGACGCATCAGAAGTGCTGCACTATGAGAAGGAAAACACATCGTCGCGGGCGCATGGGCTGGTTGTGGCGCGGGTCACGCTGGTACTTAGTCCGTGTGATGGGAGCGAGGAGATTGCGATATCTCAGCGAACTGATAATGCAACCAAGACCTCGTTGACGGAAAGCTTCGACACGACCCACCATCTGCGAGCGCGATGGCGGTGACAAGTGCCAATGCATCATCACACGGTAGCAATGGTACGTTAAGGAAGGGAAGCACCAAGTCGGAGAAGGGCAAGAAGCGCCAGACATCCTTCGCCTAACAGAATTCCTTCGACCTCCCAGAGAAGTTTTACAATTCGTCGCACACTCCCTCGAAGAACTTGCGGCTTCGCATTATTGCAAGTTGCGGGCTACAACCATGTTGACAGAAAGTACACGGCCCTCTAAGAGTACGATGGCAGTGACAAATTCGCGGGCTACGACCCAGATCTCGATGATGGCAAGCTTAGACAGGACCGCGATGGCGGTGATAAGTTTGCGGGCTACAGCCGAGGCCTCGTTGACGGAAAGGTTCGACAAGACGGTCGAAAACATTTGATTTGACGTCTCAGCAAACTGTCATCCCAAGGCTAGGACTCTCGACAGAGGACTTCACTTCGTGTCGGTGTCGATACCTGGCTAGAAGTCATTGACGAGCTACAACAGATTCTCCTCGATTATCCAATTGCCCCCACTGAGTTCCCCAAGGAATACTCCGCTATGCAGGCCTGAACTTATTGTGAGGTTCAACAAGCCTAAGGCTCGCGTTCGACAATCGATCCACAATCTATTGGCAGATTTCGGTAGAGCTCTTCCACAGGAGCGGGACAGACTGCATCACTAGCTGTTTCGGGGGATGATGTGGGAGTCTCAACAGCGTATCAAAACTTCGCCGAGTGAATGCAATGGACGCAAGAAACACTATCCGGCTCAAGAACTCCCAGCAACCCGCTGACGGAAAGCTTCGACACGGCTCTTTACGAGCGCGATGGCGGTGACAAGTTTGCGGGCTACAACATCTCGATATCTGTCATCTCAGCGAACTGATAATACAGCCAGGGCGGCCGGGCTCGCCGATGGTAAGCTTCGACACGACCCTCTACGCGCGCGATGGCGGTGACAAGTTTGCGGGCTACAACACCTCGATAGCTGCTGTCGGTTTTCTCGTTGCCGTCTCCGAGTGCGATCAACTCTTTGATACCTCAGCCGGTTACCCCCAAGATATTCGAAATGAGGAAGCCGTAAACATCAACCCAGAAGAAGGCTATATTCGAGATGTTCGAAATGGCGCTATCACTCACCGCCCAGACATCTGCTGGTACTGCAACTCTTGCAACGGCTGTGACTTTTGCGAACGCAAGAAAGTCGCTATCAAGGAAGAGGAGTCACTCTCAATCTCGCTCTCCTCCACCAACATGAAGACGTGTGCCAGGACCGGTGTCATATCTGGAGGTCGAAACGGTGCCCATACCGGCCAAAGCAGATGCAAGAAGCGACTAGGAAACTATTCTCAGGACATCCGGAACGAGCTCACTCCTCAATCGATTTTTTCCCTGCCATTCGATGATGAGGCTGTCAGCCGTATGCGAGAAGCTCTGACTCTCTTCCACATCGCCATCTTTGAAAAAGATCAACTACTCTTTGAGGACGAAATTGGACATCGTATGCACTCTCTTCGGCTCCATCCGCAGTTCAAAGTGAATCTCGATACAAACATTTTCGAAGTTGGAAATGACAACCGTATGCGAGACCGCCACACTCTCTTCCGACTCCTTCTGCAATTCAAAATGGGTCATCAAGACATCGATCATTCTTTTTTTGGACAAACTCAATAGTTTAAGGAGAAGCTCACAGTCAGCCCCATGAAGACCGACTTCCCCGACTGTCGAAAGGAATAGATGAAAGACAGCGGTGTTTATTTACTAGCGCGCATCTTTGATCGTTCGGGAAGTGCCAATTGTGATGGACATGAATCGAATGGCTGCCAGCTGCCAAGAACTACCGATGAAAAGCAATGCTATCACTGCTAGGGCCTAGGTCACGTTCAGGCCGACTGCCCAACGCTGCGTCTTAGCGGAGCTGGAACCAGTGGTCGCTGCTACAATTGTGGAGAGCCTGGGCAGCAAATACCTCGAAATTTGCGTCTCTAAAATAATTTGTACTCATGGTCTGAGGTGACGGCGGTGGAAAGAGTCCTTGAGTCTGCAACTTCATGCGCGATGGTCTGAAATTATTGTCAAGGCCAACAATATGTGGATCGAATACCGTAGACATTGTGGGCGGGGCTTTTAGATAAAGGACGATAGCAGTTGATGCTTCCTCGACATGGCGACTTTTCAGAATACTGGCCTATGGAGGTGAGAATCGGAAGCAAGCATACAATTAATCTTGATCCGATTCATCAGCTTGAACCAGCACGAGACATAATTCGCAGATGGCCGACGACGTCGCGGATGTGGCTCAGGATGTGCCACATAAGTGTGAAGGAGGGCTCTCCGGCTTTGCCCAAGTTCGTCTCCGGACTTCTGTCCTCAACTCGCCGTGCAGCTACCACGATTCTCCACGGCATGAACTACATCACAAGGCGGATGGATGTGTTCAACCAGAGAGTACTAATAATGACAGCGATGGTGAAGTTTGACGGATGTTGAAGGTCGATTTTTGTAATTTTACTTTCCAAAATCGCTCTTGGTCGGAAGTGAGCGGTATTTCTATCGCAGAGTTGAATAGGTTGGAACGCGGGTATGGCAGATGCAGAGCCGGTAGTAGAAACAGAGGAGGCCGAAGAAGAAGAAAGCAATGAGCTTGCAGAGAAACAGGACGCAAAGAGGCGTTGCATGGAGCAGGAAGCAGAGCCCAGGGTTGAAGATGCCTTCCAGACAGAGCAATCTTGCGAATGGTTGGAATCGATCACACGGGACATGTATATAAATATCGAAGGAGGTGAGGATCACATGAAAGCATCCGATCGTTCCTTGAGCCGATCCGTCAGCTTGAAGCAGCATAAGAACGAGGGAGGTGAAGATTACACGCAACGGTGTTTGGCGTTTCCAGCCTATGCCCTCTATCGAAGCCGAGCAACAAGTTCCTCATACAGCTCCCCTACCCTGTCATTTCCCATTTTCAAAGAGTGAATATGGCATGCCAGAGTCTCCAAAGACTCAGGCGACTGAGTCGAAAAACGTGACCAAATTCGACTTTCACTCCCCATCACCTTCAGCTCCTGCGGCAAGTTGGCGAGGCATCTCGCTCCTCGAAGACATGATGAAGTTGCAGCAACGTGATTTCAACGCGCCACCTTCCTCGGCGCATCCAACACTGTTTCGTCAATATTTGGTGCGTTGAAGCCCTGTGCAGAAGGGGCGGACCATCCCATCATGGATGCAAGAAGCCCGAGCACAAGCATAGCTAATCAGGAACGAACGCGATACGAGGAGAAAGACGATGACAGCGAGGAGGATACTGCCATGGAGGAGGACAGCGACGACCGGATATCATGTAAAGCGCTGCTGATGAGGCGAAGCATCAATCTATGAATTTGTGGAAGTGAAGTTTGTGAGGTGACGTTGAAAGTGAAGTGTGATTTACCGATGCTGACTAATCTGATTGCTAGCGCCATGCCCGACGACCCCCTCCCCTCAATCGCACCTTCCCTCACTTCAAAGTATCGTGCAAGCACCACCCTTCCCACTGCCTTTGAAATTTCCCGCGCCCTCTTTGAAATTGGTATGGTAATCCAAAGTCCATCCATTTGCGCCCCCTACGATGGCAAAACAATCATGCCTTGCCAGCGCAACCTCCTTAGCTTTCCGTACGTCTTCAACTTTCAAATTTTTATACTCCTCCTCCAAGCGTAATCGCTCCTTCAGCTTCCTTACGCTCTTTCCAGCTCCGTCACCTGCTCCCGAAATACTCAATTCCAAATACAGCTTCCAGTATTTTTCGAGACTGGCGACTGTTTCGCTCGTCACGAGGTTGGCATCGCGTATCCAGAGCTCTGGGAGCGATGGTGAAAGTTGCCAGTACCACTCGGGGGTATTGTTTTCGTAGGTCAGTGACCTTGATTGTCGTGTTCGTTGTTTGCTTTCAGAGAGTGGGGGGAGGTGAGGTGTCGCCATTTTACCGCGCGTTCGTTGATCGAGGTTGATCCGTTCTTGGAATTTGAGTTTGGAAGGCGACGAGTGCGTTTTTATAAACAGTAATATGCTGTACAGAGGAAGCAAACCGCAAGTGTTGTGGAGTTTATGTGGTTTGCTGGCTAGTTTGTTGCTTCCATGACTGTGAAACCAATCACTGATGTTTGCTCACCTCGCTTTTTTGGCATGTTTTCAGGTCACACTGGTCGGGAGAAAATGGTGATGATTCATATTCCCCTTTCCAGCAGCCAACGATTTTGAGATGGGTAGGTTGGGGGATTCCAGCCGAAATTTGGCATCCGCAGTTGAAGTTGGCAAATAATCTCCGGGCTTGCTCCAGAAGTCATCGTCGATCGATCCATGAGAAGCCTAAAGGATTATCCATGACTCTGGGTACTTTGTATGACGCTGCATTGCTGTATTTCATATGTTTGGTACTGTGCAACCCCCAAGACGATGGTTCTCACTCATTCAGAGCAAGCCCAAGCGGATTAGGCCAGATGGGCGGTGTAGTGACCAAACCATTAAAACTCAGGCATTCAGCCGCTGTCGCAATAGGGTATTTTCAGCACTTGTTTTGCTTTACAAGTTTTATAGGACTTTTAAGCGTTGTAGTAAACTCATATCCTGTGAGCGAAGCTGGCTAGCTGACTTCAAGCCTACTTTCATCGGAGGGCCTGGCTGCCTCTGATCTTGATCTCAGTTCTAGTACTACAATTGTTGTTATTTATGGTAGCTGGTTCAGAAAAGGGCTTGGATTTGCAACTCTGAAAGTCTCACTCGCTGTGAGACACCCCAGAGAACTCATTCTCAGAGTTCACTTCAAGTTTGTGAATACAGAAAGAATGTCTCACAAGCTGTGAGACATTCTCGCAGCGTTCACTCGAAGCAATTAGGCTATAGATGGGCTCTTCAAAAGATCCAGTGAATTCATAACTAATTTAGGCAGATAGTGTTTCACAGTGAGTGAGACACTGTGCAGGGCACATCGATCTGCAAAGATTCGAAACGGTGCATATCACAAGTCATGTGACAAGACCATAGAATTCACTCCCGATATACCAAATATGCACAATGTGTCACCAGGTGTGAGACAGTCTTGTATAAGCCCAAGCGTCTTAGGAGAATTCATCATTCAGCATGGCATCAATGTCCCACAAGAAGTGAGAAACTCTGGGACATCGCAGTATCTAGAGTGAATACGTCACGCTTGGGAATTGGTGGTCCTCCGTCCTTCTTGCCGATCCAAGATGCCTTCCCGCGCTCACAGCATACTCACGGACTACGGCCCACGAGAACAAGCGCCCCCACCGGACTGAACGAGAAGCCGCTTCTGCTCATTTCCCGATCCACTGGCGGGTCGTATTCAGCAGCACCCTTTCACAAAAGCAGCTAATCCACGGAAGAGGAACCTCGTGGTCGACTTGGTAAAATCGCAAAAAGAAGAGTCTCATCACTTTGTACTCGGAAGCGGTCACTGAGAACGTCCGGTCAATCGCTTCGTACCCGGTTACTGCACGGCAGTCGAGGTATAAGAGTCCTCAGACACGCTCCGATTGCCCCGCATGTGGACGGCAGCGTCACCAACAAAAACAAGCACTTTCTCTGGACCTTGCGATCAGAGAATTCGAACGCATCGACCGTCAAAGGCCGGATGAGTAAGACGAATTCTTAAGTTCGCCGTCACCAACACCCACATTCTTGGATGGCCTCATCGAGTCGTCTGACCGGCGGATATGTCACAAAATGAGAAACCCGCGAGTAAAAAGCTGAGCGCCTTGATCAAAGAACCAGCTGTTTCATCAATTCAACCCTATACCCCAACCCAGATAGCCTCTAATACGATCTGACAGAATGTTTGAGTCAATAGCCCAACCCAGATCACCGAACTGCGGGTGCTTTTCCTGGGGTAACCGACAAGGGCCACTCCGCCGGATTCTGCAAGAATTATTGCGTCGTCCGGAGATTTTCATCACTTCTAAGTCTAACAAGTTCATCGAGCTGGACCTGTCGCGCCTCAAGACGGTTAGTCACACAACGGTGCTGTCACAAATTTTGGCTGACGGCGGGATCTAGTTTAGACCAACCCACAACTACCCATCACACCTTGTATTCTCTTAGCAATACTGTATGACTCGGACAAACACCACAATGGCATCTATCATAGCGACAAACGACGCATCCAAAGCATGCAAGCTCTTTCAGCTGCCAGCTGAGATTCGCCGCATAATCTTCATCCAGGCCGCTTTTCATTTCTTTGAATAATTTCCCATGTCACAAAGCATATTTTACTTCGATAAAGAGCATGGTCTTCCGGACTGGCTTGAACTACTTGAATTCCATGCTCGACCCTGGAAAAGAGAATCGGAAGCCGTCTACCTTCCAGCGCTAGAACGTGCTCTTTTCGGCGAGAAGGCCCTGTTTCTTCAATGTCTCGAAGCACGACTCTTGCTCACTACATTGACGCTGTACAAAGCTTCTAAAGAACCAAACTATCCAGTCTTTGGACGAGATATTCCCCTCCGTGTGCTCAGTTGTGTCAGACATATCAAGTATATAGTTTGGTGAGTCGTGTCTCTGTCGCGCCTCATGGATGCTGATAAGTTCCAAAGTCCCTTCATGCATCTACCATTTACCCATGGTGTTAATTCTGGATGTACCAGGTCACTGGAAGCATTTAAAAATAGTCTTACCAACTTGGCTGAAACGCGAGGAAATACCGGGAAACAGCTTGTGATAGAGCTCTGGGTATATAAAATCAATACCGAGGGCCACGGCACTATACAAACGCAAGAATTTCACGAAATGTTTCTAAAGTCGCTAGGTGCCTACCCGATACTTAATATTCCTACTGGACCTAAGTTCTCAAGACTGCATGATCGTTCAACAATGGCTTGGGTCACATCCAAGCAACCCCTAACGGTATCTGAGATGAACTGGCTGGCTTTTGATCGGAACACAGCAAAGCCGTTGAGACGCAAATAAATCAACCTACGTAGTCGCGAGATTTGCGTATCGTGGGAGATCGAATCGTGGGAGGTCGAATGTCGAAGGTCACTCCAGGATAAAAATTGAAGGGTCAATGTTTACGAATGTCGATGATGAATCTACTCGCGTCGATTGGACTCTAGAGAAAGACAGTGTACAACATTTTGAATTACATATGGAGCAGTGCACCACGAGTATTAAATGCGAAAAGAATAGTAAAATGCTTCTTTTCTATTCATACAAATTTAGAATCGAAATTTCACCTGCAGAGAAGAATCTACAAAGTTGTACGCATGCAACCTCCACCACCCTCTTGCCTTTCTCCTTCCAATCCAATAGCTACCACATGCAGCCCCTCAATGCTGGACCGCGATATCAAAAAAGTGCACCTCAGACTTGCTATCTCCCTGATTGTAGTTCCCAACCTTGAAGTAGCTTTTCGGCGCATCCAAGGAAAAGGTAGGCAGAGTCACACCCGTAGCATTATCCAAGCTCACACTGAGCACATTCTTCTCATACTTAATCACATACTCAAAAGTCTTACCAACAGCAACAGTACCAATATCGGTATACTTCGAGTCCCCACCCGCTCTCGTCTGCTCCACGCCCATGGAAAGCTTGCCGGCTTGATTGTAATACAATTCGCAAACCGGCTTGGAGGAGATCGAGTCATCAATGTGGATCTGACCCACGACCGTTCCGCGGGCCGAGTCATCGGCCGTGATCACAGCCAGCTTGACGGTCAAACTATTTGTAGCGGCATTTGGATCCCAGCTACTAGGGCTGCTTTCTCGCAACTCAGTGCGGCAGTGCAGGGAGTTCTTGGTTGTCACGCAGCCGGCGGATTTGGGAGAGCCGGGGACTTTGGTGACGAGGGAGCCGTCGGTGTTGGTGTAGAAGTCGGTCGAGGTGTAGCCCTTGCAGCCGGCGAGTTGGGAAGATGAGACGGAATCTGGAGAGCCAGTTTTGCCGGTGGGCAGCTGGAGAGTCCATGGGGAGAGGTCGAAGTTGCCGCCTGGTGCGCAAGAGGCGTTCACAATGTCGGCTACCGGGACGGCATTTGCTGCTAGGGCGAATAGCGCGAGGTGTGCGATCTTAGAGAGAGAAGGCATGATTGTGGCTTTGGAGAATTTACTGGTGATAGAGAGAGAGGACGAAGTAACTGCTTGGAAATGTGAGAAGAATGAAGTGGTTGATTGTGAGTGTAGAGAGCATTTCCCAGACTTTCAAGTTTGACTTTATACCAGACTCCTCGACTTGGAAAACCCCTAAGCCTCGATGGATTGAGCCGGATCATTCCTTCGATGCCACATTAGAGCCTCAGTCACTAGACATGAGGTTGATCATGTACCTGCATGAATGGAGTAAGCTGACAAACGGTAGCTTGATGACAGACCACGAGATGCAAGTCATCTACACTGCAGTATGAAATACTGGTTCGGAGCTTCGGTACGGGTTAGAATGTGGGATGAAACCGGCATTGTCGAAATGTTAAATGTTCATGGTTAGTATGTAGAGCTAAGGAAGAAGGATTGAAGCTTACTGTGCAAGCTGCATAGACGGGTCGGGATCCTACGTAAATTAAGCGATGGACGGCGAAGCACCTCGTGTCACAAGATTAAGGTTATTATTAGCCGGTGGGTTTATTCCAACGACCTCTGTTCGTGGTTTCACCTATGCTTAATTAGGCTCCAAGTCGTATTCTGCACCTGGTTGGGGCAAGCTGTGAGTGGTGGAATAATTCTGGAGAATTCCGCACACAGCTCGTCTCCTTTTTTTAGAGCTTTCAGGGCATTATTTTAACAAATTTATTTAGAAGGGCTTACATCCTAATAGTTCCTTGTATACCTGCGGTTGAGCAGGCCTTGCACCAACTGAAAGTATGCATCAGCGTTGACTCAGCGAACAGTTTACCAATTTCCGGACTCCGAGAATCAATTGTTGGTACCGATTTGCGTTTAAATTGAAAACTCTGAATTGGTACTATTGTTTTGCTAAGTGGGGGCATCCATAAATCTTCATCTAGCGAAGGATTTGGCCAGGCTGTTTTTCAACGCACTGCTGCGCACGATCATTGGACTTGGAGGTGTACGCCTAAGTTCCACCAGTTCTTTCTCAAATGGAGATAAACTTCTCACCGACTCAATAAAAAGTTGGGATGTATCCGAAGGCTTGGTATCCTCTGAGCCATTGGTATGAGTTGGAAGATTCATACCCAGCCTTTTGAAGAGCCAGTCCATCCCTCTGGAGTTCAGCATGTGCTGTTCAATGAATGGGTCTAGAATAGTTCCCTGCAATTCAAGAGCAAACTTTCTGGTGGGGTAAGACTTCCGGGCCTCCACTAAAGACGCAATACTCCTATCCACACCACATCGAGCAGATACACAATAGCTCCCATGCGGATGGAGATAGTGGTCCAGACCCTTGCTATATTTTTGATAAGTGAAAGTCGTATTGGTGGATAAATCCTACTTACCAATTTTCATATTTTATATATGGAACCCATTCGAGAAGCCAGACTGGCAAGTCGCGACCAAAAATAGGATAGAGTGGGCCATGAAATCCTTTGACTTGATGACGAAGATACCATGGCTTAAGAACTAAGATTGAGAGAGACATTCGCACCGTGAAAGCTTCGTAGTAAAGTTCTTCGTCGTGGAATCAGGCGTCCTCCAGGGCCGGAATCCAGTCGGGATAAGGACGGGGCCGCATGGAGAAACATTTCGTGGAGCGATTCCAGTTAAATTGGGGGCTCGGAAAGCGTACGATGCGGGCGTCACGGTGGGTGAAGGACAGGAACTGGCGAGCTGCGAGAGTAAAAATAATTCGGCGAACTTCAACTGGAAGTTTGTATAGAGATGACTTCTTGACGGCAGTAGATGCTTTCACGCCACCCTGTGCGTTTGGGACAGACGCCATCGTATTGTTCACAATTTTTGAAGAGTTTGTAGTATATTTTTGAAACCTAATTTCGATGTCTCGGACAGTGGAACTACAATAGATCCCGCTTTTAGTTGGCACCTATCTGGTATAGTCACAGTACGAACTTTTACTCCTCGCTGAACAAGATAATAGGGTCTAAGCAAGATGACAGGAGAACTTGAGAGAGAGCAAAGTAAATTATTTCCCAAGTTCAGATACTCCTGATGCATCGTACTAGACACGAGAAATTTGGCCCTCGATCTAGTCTTCCGCGACACCTAGGCAGACCGCGGACATTACGGAACCAGATTAATGAATACGATCCTCGCCTATTCCATGACTGCAGTGTTGATCAATGATTCGATCTAAAAGGTGCAGAATCTTTTGCCGAAAATGAAGAGATGACACCCTCATTGCCAAGGTTGGCCAAGTCCAAGTTTGACTCAAGTTTAAAGCTTTTTCTAGCAGAATTGGACTTGGACTTGGCCACTTTTTAGCAGACTTGGGAAAGGTTATCTAATTCCAAATTTAGGGCCAAATTAATCCAAGTTTATAATTTATATTATAAACTTGGATTATTTAAGCTTTTTTAGCTTATAATTAATAAAATAATAGGGCAATAAAGCAATTTCTATAAACTATAGCCGCGTGGCTTTAATAGGGTAGTGTGATAGTGCGTTAGAGTGCGGCGCTGAAAGATATATGAGATTATTCTTAAATAGGGCACAGCAAGCATATAAATATAATATAGCTTCAGCTAATCCTTAGCACCCATTTATATCACGTGTCTGGATCTTAAACTTGCCAAATCAGACTTGGACTTGCCAATTATAAGGATTTGAAGACTTGACTTGGAATTGTATAAGTCCAATTCCAAGTTTGATTCAAGTTTAACTTGGACTTGGCCAACCTTGCTCATTGCAGAGCTCCTCCATACGGCATGCCCACCTCCGCTTCATTGAACGCATAAGGGGCCTGATCCTAACCATGAATCTGCTTGAGATCCCTCATCCTTCTCGGAGTCTCCATGTCTAATCCTCAGGCACTTTAAAAGGAATGAAATGAGCTCATGATAACCCGTCCCGTGTCTGTGAACACAGCCCAAAATGCCACCGGCCGAACCGCCGAATTCTTCCACTGGCACTCACCTCTTTACAACAACATTGAGGCGCAGCTATGGAAAGCACACTTAATTATGCATTTACGAAGGGTTGTAAGAGGATCTGTAGCGCGAATGGGTGGAACACTGACCCGCACTCGCTGGGCTTGCTGACTTTGCTGACTGGGGGCACAAAATCTGGTGGGGAAGAGAGTAGGACAAGCTCCGATCCTTCGTTGGAGCACTTACGTTGAAGCCTATACGAATTGAACTTCATATTGTTGTGCACTCCAGAATGCTGACAAGTTTGTAGAAGGGTTTTCATAAACAACAAGTAAAGAGGGGTGGAGAGACAGCTAGTACAACATCAACAACGTTCTTCCTGCAGCGTCGATTGATGGCTTGCCAAAAGAAAGTGGAATGAGCCCTTGGTTATTCAAGGTTTGGAAGAGATGAACTTGCACAAACACGAGCATAACATCGTTCAAGGTTTGGAAGAGATGAACTTGCACAAACACGAGCATAACATCGAGGCAGACTCCCCGCGACAGAAGAGAAATGAACAATTGATGCACAAAAATGGGAGCGCTTTCACCACTATTGGATATCTTCGTCCTCATGCCCAAGGCTAGTCTGTGACCAATTCTTTATTAAAAAAAAGGGTGTGGAGGTGGAAGAAAGATTTGATGTTGCGCGTCGCGTCTCCCCAAGAACTTTGCCGATATTCGCGTCTCCACAAGCCAACCCCATCACCACACCACAACTCCTTTGCAGTCCGCAACAATGACCTCGGATCTGCCAATAGCTTCGCGTTCAGAAACTCAACCTCCTGGCGGGTCACGCCAAATCGCCGTCTTAATGGTAAGCTCCTCGCAAGCGCTGGAGGCCGGCGATCAACCCCGCAGAAGGCTCAGCCCAGACTGAGCGCGATGCTGCTACCAGAAGTATTCGTGTTTGAACATGCTGTACGTTACGAATGGAGAGTAAGTTTCGTGTCTTTCATTTCTATTGCTCTTGGCGAACTAGGATTTTGTTGTTCAAAACGCAATTTGGGTTCCATTTGTAAGCAATATTATTCCAAACAGAAATATGCAGCATTCATCACGTTCGTACCCCTAAACCCTTCTACCTGATGAATGAAAACGCTGACCATGTTTTAGAGCAGATATTTCCTTATCTTCATCTGTTCCAAAGCTGTATGATCGATCGCAAAGATACCCTCCCTGCCCAATATAACGCACTCCCCGCCGCTTCCCCGCAGGCAACCCTGCGATGCAAAGTTGCGATTCGAGCGTCGATGGGCAGACCTCTGCACAAATTGATATGTACGCCTGCTCCCAGACTATGAATGGAGACGTTACAATTTTGTGCTCGAGCTTCTGAAGTTTCAGGAGATTCCGCGCTCAATTGAGGGGTGATGATGCGCGTTGGGGGCGCGACTGGGCGCAGCATCATGAGAAGTCAGGCCCGAAGCTGGAGGTGCGTTTGCATCTGAAAACATCAAATACACATTTTGAAACCAATTACGCCGGGAAACCCCAAAATGAAGCTCTCTGAAGCCCTAACCGGGTTCGCCATCGTCTTAGAGATATCTGCCGCTGCATTCAAGACCCCGGTACTTGTTGCGCAAAGAGCACTGGACACGAGGACAACAAGCTTGAAGCAAGATACTACGAGGAAGCCGCGTAGCGCGCGGAATAAATCGAGGGGCTTTCAGTGTCAGGATATACAAAAGTGCGGGCCTCTGAGCCGGTATGGAGCAGACCAACACTATTTGAACGAGCTCAAGTATGGCAAACCTCCAATATTCCAGGCAGAAGAGATTGGAGGCCTGACGTCTGTCTGGATACGCCCATTCAAATCTGAATACCAATTGTCCGCTGATAAGATCAAGGCCTCGATGAAATATCGTACATCGCAACTCTCTCTATAGGAACCCCTCCCCAACCCTTCAGTGTCCCCCTTTCCGTCTCGAGCAGTGAACTCACAATTCCATCCATGGCCTGCGATTATCGATGTGGCAACTACAGTGCCTATAATGAAGCGCTTTCCTCGTCACATATCAAACATAAACGAAGATTCAAGACCGATGATTTCCGATGCTCCGCGAGCAGCCTACTCGCAAAAGATACACCGCATCTAGGCGTTCTGAATATTACAAACCAGCAGTTTGGAGCAGCAGATGACATGGCTCGGTGGCCTTTCCCGCCGTTCTGGGGATGGGATGATCCGAATTGGGATGGAATTTTTGGGCTTGCGCCTTCGAGTCACCATTCTGAAGCAGGACTCAAGAGCCCGTTGCAGAACATGAAGGAACAGAAGCTCTTGGACAGGAATTTGTTCTCGTTGAAGCTTCCTAGAGACAAGAAAGACCCTAGGGAAATTCTATTTGGCGACGTGAACCAGGAGCTGTTCGTTGGGAAGCTGAAAAGCTTACCACTGATTTCCGATCCGTTTACCTACCCGAAATTGATGGGTAGTTGGACTGTTCCAGCAAAATCAGTTAGCATTGGGAACAGTACTATGCCCTTGGAAGGCTATGCGGGGATGCTTGAGTCTGATTTACCGGTCATTGCCTCTACCGGACAAATTTGTGCAGCTATTCTTCAAATACACGGGTATGGAGCAGAAGAATCTGCAAGAACCGCCGTCCATAACTTGTGCTCAAAGGAAACATCTACAGAACTTGATACTTGCTTTGGGAAAATACGATCTCGAGATTACACTTTGGGAGTATCCTATCGAGATGCAATGCGAGGTCTGGGGAGGGAAGAGATGCATGTATCCCTAGCCGGATTTTGTAATCAACGACATGCGCTGAGAGCTGCATTCTTGAAGCGCTGCTCCACAGTCTTTGATTTGGATGAGCAGACTGTTAGCTGTAAGATAATACGCCTCTTCGGTTTTCCTTTGTGGTTTGTTGACCTGGCGATAGTTGCTGAACTCGCTCCGCCGAAGAGGAGCCAGGAGGAGCCAGGATTCCCCGACGGATGGGGAAAATCCAAGCGGTGATGTGGAGATGATGCTTTCCCAACGGAACCTCCTCCTGATATAAATTCAGTGCAAATTGCCATTTTGCAGCTTTGACCCATAATTGCCCCCCATTCCAAAGCGTCGCCAAGCATGATCTCGCAGGGGATGTCCCCTGGCATGACGCATGATCATGCTGTGACCCAGAGTCGTGTTCAAAGCATATCTCCACGGACCCTTTATTTTACCCCTCAGTCTCACACTGCGCAAGTTGCCCTGCATTTTGAACGCAATCGTGAGGTGTTCTTGCTCAGAAACGTGGGGGATCTGGAACAACTTCAGTGGCGCTTTTTGCTTTTTCTATCGGGCATGTAGATGCCGGTGATTAGCAATCTGGCCGCTGCAGCGCTTTCACAACCACGTCGAAGTGCCCCTGGCCATACAGCAAACAGCTCTCCACCTCCCCCAGTAGCCTTGGGATCAAAATCGAGGCTTAGGCGTCGAATACGCATGGGATATCTCACTCCTTCAACTCCCGAGGCCAAAGGGAAAGCGTAACGGCTCTGGGCCGGCTACGGAAGCGGGCTGCTGCCGCAAAAACACGCACCAATGCCACCGGCGTCATGCTAAGACCAACTAGAGGTGTCTCTAGCAGCGGGGACGTCCTCAAGGCTGCATGTACTTGACGAGTCGCAAATGGGCTGCAAGCCTCACGCCTTCAACTGTCCCCTCCACCCTCCACCATCCCCCCTCCACCATCCACCCTCCACCATCCCCTGCAACTGCCAATTTCCATTACGGCCGTCGCTTGCTGATGGAGAAGCCTTGTGGACTTCCTTCTTTGTGCAACACGATGCCTTGTGCTCCGTTTCTCCTCCTGGTTGAAAAGGGATGAATTTTCACGGCTACGCACAGCTTGTGGAGCCCGAATCGTTGAGGTAGGAAGCCGAACTTATACTGTACCACAACACGTCCACCCGAGTAAAGACGGAAACTCCCCTCGTAACACGAAATCTCGAACGCCTATCGATAATGCCTGGTGCGAATCCGCGTCTTGACAGCTCAATTGATACAACATTGCTTGTTTGATCGCACAAGAGAGATAGCTTCATGGTATCACCGCTGCAAACACAATGCCTCCCCCGCCCTCACCAAACGACTCTGCTATATCAGTAACCACGACCTCCCAAACTTTCTCCGGCCAAGGATCTCCCAAATACCATTCTCCTCGTAACTCATCGACAGGTGTACCCTACGCGCAACTCACGCCGGAACAACAAGCTGCACAAGACCTTGAAAATAACGACGCTGTCGTGCAAGCTCAAGATGAAATCGATATCGACTCTGGCGCCGACGCCAGCTCTATTTCTGATGCCGGATACGAGACCGATTCTATGCACTCAGCATCCACATCCGTTTCGAGCTCGATGAGGGACTATGCTTTCGAAAATGGACGGAGGTATCACAGATTTCGCGAAGGCGCATATAACTTCCCCAACGACGACAGCGAACAGGAGAGAGAAGATATGAAGCATGCCATGATGGTGAACCTCTGCCAAACATTACACTTTGCGCCTATTGGACCAAACCCACAAAATATCCTGGATATGGGAACAGGCACGGGCATCTGGGCTATTGAAAGTAAGGCATTTCTTGGTCTTTGCGCGGGGCAATACTGATTTATGATGGTAGTGGGGGAGCAATATCCTGGCGCAAAAGTCCTGGGTGTAGATCTAAGCCCAATACAGCCGGAATGGGTACCTGGCAACGTGAAATTTATGGTGGACGACGTCGAGAGCCCATGGCTCAGGCCGGTAGACCATTTCGATTACATACACGGGCGACATACAGTGATGGCTATCAAGAATTGGCCGAAGCTTATGAAGAGCGTGTTTGAGTACGCGTGCCGTCCCTTGGGCGCGAGAATCTAGGCTAATGATCATCCAGTCATTTGAAACCCGGAGGCTGGTTCGAGCTCCAAGAAATCCATCACTACCCATACTGCCACGATGGCTCCATGGCGCCTGATCACAAAGTCGCCGAGTTCTGGGGAAACATCATCGAAGGCCTCGCGCGCCTCGGTGTGAATTTCAACGCTACCCTCCTGCTCGCAGACATGATGCGCGAAGCAGGCTTTACCAACGTCACGACGCGCATCTTTCACGTTCCGATAGGTATGTGGCCCAGAAATAAGGTCTTGAAGATGGTGGGCTTATATTGGAGGACTATACTGATCGATGGACTGCAACCGATTGCGCTGGGACCCATGACGAGGGGACTGGGCTGGAGTAGGGAGCAAGTTGAGGTTTGGCTTGTTGAGGTGCGGAAGGCGTATATGGAGGGCTGGGTGCATAGTCATATGCCGTTGCATATCATTTGCGGACAGAAGCCAGAGTGATGTGGGATATGGGGGGAAAGACGTTCTTAATGCAGCCACACAGGTTCTAGGATACTGGTGTAACAGGAAGAGGAAGCGAACGGCAGCATTGATGGCGTACTTGTCTGCTTTTGAAAGCAGTGTGGGATCATCCATGGCATTCATTGCGAGTCTGGTCTGCTCTGGGTGGGTACTTCGGGCATCTTGAGCGAGTTGGGTATAATATGATTTATGGCCATGCTTGAGGGGGAGGACTCGAGGAGGGAAAATATTCTACAGGAGAATAACGTGAAGAAGTTCCAATAACTCTGCCTGCTCAGACGAATCCCATTTTGGAATAAAATCATAAATCTGGAGTCGAAAAAATGCGTATTGGTCGGGACTTCCGCTGTTTCTCCCTGAGCGCCCCCCTCCTTGTTCTACCCCACAACTTCACGACAATCACAACTCA
>QGMK01000648.1:0-19696 GCA_007825345.1 Lachnellula suecica
GATAGATGGAGGGGCGATGAATTTGAGAGTTTGGAAAATTGAGGGCGAAGATGGAGCTAAAGCTGAAGATATAGATTGAGAGGATGTGAAAGCTCATATACTCACCAGCGCCAAGGAAAATATAGCACCAAACCGCTCAAGAAAGAAAGAAGACGCCTGAGATAAGGTATAAATGAGGGAAGATGGCGAAATTGCATGACCAAGTTGCTAGTAAAGTGCTTTCCTGGAGCCATTCGGCAGATCCTCCGTACCGGATTAGGAAATAGCAAGGGGTCACCATCAACGGTGGAGAGATACGTGAAGCTCCTCTTGGTTGCGGTATGAACGTGCTCTTTGGAGAAAATGACGAAATTGTATTAGGCTCAAGATAGCATGCCAGCTTGGGAATGAAAGATAAGCGTCTGTGCCGGAGCGACTTTAACGCGAATCCTTGACATTACGGGAGTTATAAACATACCTCCGTCGAGTGGCAAATGTCACAGGGGCCAGAGAATGGCGAACAATGTGTGAACTGACTTTGCTCAGCCTGAGATAAAGTGCACAAAAACAAGTGATAACCCGTGAATAGAAGGGAAAGAGAATTTCTTTTTGGCTGTCAATTATTGCAACTTTGGTGCTCGAAAAAGTAAAGAACCTTTTCCCTGAAGATAGAAATAATAGTGTACATTAAAATCTAAGACATCAAGAGGTCGAGCCCACCTCCGGCACCGCGCAGGAAGAATCAGGTACCGGCAGACTAAACCCAGATTAAAGAGGGCGGCATGGACAGGACGGCCTATAGATGCTACATCAGATAGTACCTGCCGGCATGTGCCAAGCCATGGGTAAAAGTGGCTGCGCTAGCAGGCTATAACAATGGTCGTCATTGCTTATTTCAATCTGGAAAGCTTATCTCTGAAGGTCCATTCCGTTTCACAGCCCAGTGGAGAACAGCATGGTTGTTTTTCCCACTCTAGTTTAGATGAAAGATGGATCAGGGAACTGGCAAACTTGAAAGTGTGAAAAGTGGATAAATGCGGATAAATATTCGTACAGAAATGATGAGCTCACACTTGTGATGTATATCACGTGGATGATGTACAATGGGACGAATTAAAGCACCATGTGCGAAACGTCCAAGGGGCTGGGAACCAGTATCTCACATTAATAAGAATGTGCGAGGGAAGAAACTCTGATGTAGAAGCCTTGATACTTCATGATGATGAATTTGTACTAGTAACAGGAAGCAAGCCGAAGTTTTTATTCCAAGCTTAGCATAAAGCATTTTTAAAGATACACGAGCAGTACATGAAATGTGCAATGAGACTTGATGACTACCAACCACAGGCAACTCCCTCCTCTAATATTACATCGGGACTGCAGGTGTTGAGTTAAGAACAACTCTCCTGGGCCCCAACATCTCAGGATGAGCACCTTCATCATGCCCATAATGAACGGCCATATCCTCGTCGAGCTCAAAGCCACAGCAGATGAAGCACAAGAACTCGGCAGTATCGTGCCAAAACTCGTCCAGCTTGCTGCCAACCTTTTCAAACTGGCATTTCCAACACCAGACTCGTTTTGGTTTTGGGTTTGTATCATTCGAAGAAGACGGTTGTCTAGTAAAACTCGTGGCAGTGCGTGTCGGTGAGCTTTGCCTTCCTCTCTGGGGTGATATGAGTCGCGCTGTTGACGAGACTGACGTGGCGCGGTTTGGCGAAGTCGATGACGCCCGAGCACTTGTTGAGTTTCGGCGGGCAGAGAATGGTACATATTCATGGCCGGCAGGAACTGTATTATTATTTAGACTGTTGAGGGTATCGCGCCGACCTCTGCGATGAGGACATGCTGCATGTGTGGGTATCTGAGGCTGGCTTGGAATTGCTTCCATTGAAGCTGTAGGGTGTATTGCGGATTCTCTCGTCGACTCGATTGCATCGCGAAGAGCATTCATTTCCGAGTCCCTTGCAGTCGCCGAAGGTGTAAACCGAACTTGTTGATTTAATCTTCGCTGTCTTTTAAGCTCAGAAGCATTTAACTGAACTTCCGCCACAGGGGCATTGTTGAAAGGATGACTTTCAATGGGCGCATAAACGCTTCTGGGTGGCCTAAATCTTGGCACTCGTCGGGCTACTGGGAGTGATACCGACCTGATTGTACCATGGGAGCTAGAACGTGGCTCGCGAGAAGACACTCTGATACCAAATGGCGGAAGGCCAAAAAATCGTTGAAAGCGGTTTTGCTGCGGGACAGAAGGACGTGGCACCGAGGAAATGTTTTGACCGGCGGTCCAGGACGGCATACCCGGGGGCGTGGGCGGCCGTTCCAAAGGGGAATGAAGAGGATCTTTTGGTTTTGCATACTCTTCGAAGATTGACCAGGAGATAGCCGTTGCTCTCTCGATATTCGCACACGCGTCATGGTATGATTGTTTGACAAGATCGATATCGTCGAGGCTGAAGGATTTCTTGGTTCGTGGGCTTTTGGCGACCATCAAACTATCGCGATGGTGGAGGAATGGAAACGTGGGCAATTCATCGACGGATTTTGAACGCGCAAGGGTGCTGAGGGTGTTATAACTTTTCTGTTCGGTGATCGTATCGAGAGCCGTTCCCTTACCGTAACGAAATTCGACATCTAGTGGCGTCTTGGGCGGAGGAGGCGTTTGCCCGTTTTGCGCATTCTCGTCATTCTTCTGCCCTTTAATCGATGCGTCGCTTCTAGGTATGGTGTTGAGAGCAATGCTATTGTAATTTTCATCCCCGCTGCCACCGGAATGATACAGTGCTTCGAATATGGAACTGTGGGGACTTGCGACGTCTTCATCGGAGTCTGATCGAAAAACGAAGGAAGCCTTTCGACGAATCTGCTTCAGCTGAGTTGTGGGCGGAGAGATAGTTCTTGGTAGTAAGGGCTGTCTTGGTGGCGCTGAAGAAGGATTCACGACCGGAGAGCCGCTGTTCTCGCCCATTGCGTCTATCCAGAAAGGGGGTTGTTGATAAGGTGCGCACCCCAAAGGATGCTAACTTTATGTTGCTGCAATATTAATCAAACGACGTTTGTACGAAAACAATGGTGAAGAAATTGGGAAGAGGGAAGGCAATCAAAAAGTGCAAGAGCCTGTGAGACATTTAAAGTTCTAGGTAGTGAGGCCAAACCTTCATTCACTCCTTCCCACGAATTAACGCCGTCGCTATGATGCTTCCCTTGAGACGAACCTTCCGTTTTAAGATGCATCAATTCCTTCCGCCACCAACGCCTTTTTGTACTCCTTCATTGCTTTTTGAATCGCTCGGATGGTAGGCTCTATCATTTCTTTTACCACCTTCTCGCCGCCCTCAACAGAGTTTGAATCCCATTTAGTCTTCTTTCCCGTTCTTTCGTAGACATTCCTAATATCTTGTTTCGTTCGGTTGATTACATCGGCTCTTTCCTTCTCGGCATCAGCAGCAACGGCGTTGATGCGGTCCATGGCTCTTTCGAGGGTTTCGACCATTTTCGCCAGCTCGCCAGCTCGATCGGGATCCCCAGAAAGGAAATTATCCCAGAAATGGTGAAGGAATTCTGCGGGAAAACGAGTCAGCATAACTATTTGGGAACATTTCGAAAGCCAAGGATTTCTAATTTTCAATCATTAGAGCACCAATTATTACCTGTTGTAGTTGCTTGAGTAAGTGTCAATCTATCGAATATTCGTTGTGATAAACCCGCCAAAGACGATTGGCTGCTGGACCCGTCGATTTCCAGTCGACGAGCTTTTACGCCTTCTAAAACCTGATTCTGTGCATCCACCAAGCTAGCTTTACTACCAACATGAAGAACCTTTTCGTCTTCGTCTTCACTATCGCTGTCTTCCAACACTCCAATAGCTGAGCTCAGATCGAATCCGCGACCTTTGCCATTGCTCATGGGATCCACATCAATTCGTAGACCTGAGAGCAGTTCGGATGGCACTTGATTTGCGTACAAAGCAGCCTCTGCTGATATCTCCGATTTTTCATTGGCAAAGAACTGACTTTGCTCTTTGATGTTGAGCATTATTCGATTTTCTTGTGCGTCGCCTTGTAAATCTCGTAGCGCAAGCGAATTGAAAGTCTCCTCGTCCATCCCAATGGGGTCTGCAGGATCAACATCAGAAGGCGCAACATGTGCCATAATCTTTTCGCTCAAACTGTTCAGAGTTCGAACGATGGGAACCTTGGCAGCGGAACCTGGTCTCATCGTGAAGTCAGCGCGATTGCCTCCCCTGCTGCCACCCTGGTTCTCTTCATTGCCTTCAAGATCAATGATATGTGGGATATTAAGGCCCAGGAGTCTCTGATCCAGACCGGTATCGTTGTTCGCATCAAGGTACCGGTCGAAGGTGGGGTCAGTGCCGTCGGACTCTACGATTCGCTCGCCCTTGAGTTTCTTGAACAAACGACTAAGAAAAAATCTCGACCAGAACTCCATCTCATTGAGCTTGGGGACATTTTCATCGTAGACTCGCTTTACGAGTGGGTGCTGGCTGAAGATGAGCTGCACCTGCTCGGCGCTGATGTTCATCTTCAGCTCGCCATCGACCTGGCGTGGTTTAACAGCGGATAACACATTGTAGGCTCCTCTTTTCTGGTGAGACTCGACTGCATGTGCGCGTAGAACGGTGGTTCTTGTAGACCAGAACTGAGAGTTAAAATGCGAATCTGAAATCGTGTCCGGTTTAGTACGTCTAGCTTCCATGTACGTCCGATGCAACGCTGGATCCTTCTTCATGAGAGACTGCTGCAGTTCAATATCTGTCTTTAACGCCGCATCATCGTACCACCGGGCTTGCCCAGAACTCTGCTTTGACGTTACAGCGCTAGCCATAGCCATCGCCGCCGATGCTGAGCTCGCGCCATTCGCTTTCGGCACGCTGGCATCACCCGCCTTGAGGGCACTGATCAAGTTGGTCAAGACATCCTTGATGGCATTTGCCTCTCCCCGAGGATTCGAGGGAGAGTTGAAATGAAACAGATGAGTAACGGACTCAGGCGCATCGGGTGCCTTTTCGAAGATTTTCAGCATGACCTTTGCAGCTGCCTCCGGAGTCTGCTGCAAATCTACCATGGGTTAACAGCAGCTCATGATACTTCTTCGGCATACCACTTACTGGAGATGTTGACAACCGGGATGGTCACGGCTTTTTCTGCATCTCGAGCTCCCACAGGCAGCCACTGGATCGACTTCTGGTCTTTGGCAATGCTGAGCGTGCCATCTTTCTTCTTGTAGGCAGCAGCTCCTTGGATTGTCGAGGCTGGAGCCATCCTTCAAGTTTGTAATTGCAGATGCAAATGCCCGTGATCCAGCATTTGATCCTTGACTATAAAATAGCCAGCCTTTAAGGGCACCGAAGGGTGAATGTTTGATAGTGCCCTGTTCCAGACATGTGCGAATTTGACGATCCACAAAAAGGCGCTATCCTCAACACGAAGATGAGTCCATTTAACTCGATCCAGATCTTTCTACGTATACTCAAAAGTGCTGCAGCCAAACTAAAAGAAAAAGGGTCGGTGCTTGATGTCAGAGATGAAGTTTTGTTGGTCTCGATACCTTTTTGACTCATAAAAAACGGCTACTTCGGCCACCGTAATTGAACTGCAGTTCATCAAATTTTGCTGATTAAGCGCGCCGGCCGAGAAACCTTACCGATTATCGACTACATGACGTTTAAAAACCATTGTGTGTTCTTTACAGGTAAAATAAGTGAAAGCTGGGGGCAACTTTAATGAAGCTATATTAATGATGCCAAACTGTCTTTTACCAATATCAGAAAAGCTATTGGGATGTTTGGGGATGCACTTTGATATGGAGATGTATAGACCAGGTATATCCCGCCCCAATTGAGTACAAGCTTTTACGGAACTTAAAGAGGATTCCTTGAAGATTTGGGCTCATAAATCTCGCGATCTACGACGGGCTAAAAGTGCATCGTTTGAAGTAGCGTTCTATAGTTCAATTGCTGATGTTTTGTTCCCAAGCTTCTCAATACTTGGATTTTTAGACCTTCCGCCTCTTAGAACCTTTTTATTTATTCCAAAGAGTCATCAGCGCAGTATTATGACACTTTTGATCTTCTAGAAATACTATATAATACTTGCTTTGCCCTCGAAAATGAAAATCTCTCTTATATGTCTGAGACAAGTTTAAGCCTAGGCACGTGATAGGCATTACCGAAAATAGTACCCGTTAAAGAGCAAGAACGACCGGGGCCGACGCTCCCTCTAAACAGACTAGCGCGGTTTGGCGAATCTGTCACCAGCTGTTGATCTTCTTCCCAAAAAAAACATCACATCACATACACACCTCAACACATCGCAATGCTCGCCCTCCGGAGTCTGCGGGCTCTGCGCCCAAAATGTCCCACTCTCCCTCGAACATTCATCCATCCTCCTAGATGCCGGCCTCTCGCTACAGCCAGCCCCAATCAAGCACCAGACCCTAATGACAGCTTCCTGTCAGGAAATACCGCAAACTATATCGATGCCATGTACATGCAATGGAAAGAGGACCCATCCAGCGTACATGCCTCGTGGCGCGTATACTTTGCAAACATGGAATCAGGGGATATGCCAATGTCGCAGGCTTTCACTCCTCCCCCAACACTCGTCCCAACCGCCACGGGTGGCATCCCAAGCTTTGTGCCCGGCCTGGGCATGGCAGCTGGGGAAGGTTCAGACGTGACGAATCACTTGAAGGTACAGCTCCTCGTCCGCGCATACCAGGCTCGTGGTCACCACAAAGCAAACATCGATCCTCTTGGCATCCGTCGCGAGGCTCAAGAATTTGGTTCTGGAAACCCCAAAGAGCTCCGCCTCGAGCACTACAACTTCACCGAAAAAGACCTCGACACCGAATACAATCTTGGACCTGGCATTCTGCCACGTTTCAAGAAGGAAGGACGCGAAAAGATGACGCTCCGGGAAATCATCGCGGCTTGCGAGCGGATCTACTGTGGTTCGTACGGAGTCGAATACATTCACATCCAAGACAGAGAGCAATGTGACTGGCTCCGTGAGCGCGTCGAGGTTGAGCGCCCCTTCAAATACTCCGTGGATGAAAAGCAGCGTATTCTAGATCGCCTCATTTGGAGTTCGAGTTTCGAGAGCTTCTTGGCAACCAAGTACCCCAACGACAAGCGGTTTGGTCTGGAAGGATGCGAAACTCTGGTACCGGGAATGAAGGCTCTGATTGACAGAAGTGTGGACTATGGAGTCAAGGATATTGTCATTGGAATGCCCCATCGCGGTCGTCTCAATGTCCTCAGCAACGTCGTCCGCAAGCCAAATGAGTCCATCTTCAGCGAGTTTGGAGGATCTGCAGCTGCTGAGGATGAAGGATCTGGCGATGTCAAGTATCATTTGGGAATGAACTTTGAACGTCCCACGCCGTCCGGAAAGCGTGTACAGTTATCTCTTGTGGCCAACCCCTCTCACTTGGAAGCTGAAGACACCGTTGTACTTGGAAAGGCACGCGCTATTCAACACTACAACAATGACGAGAAGGCTCATACCACCGCTATGGGTGTACTTCTTCACGGTGACGCTGCGTTCGCAGGCCAGGGAATTGTCTACGAATCTTTCGGTCTTCACGCCCTTCCTGCTTACTCGACTGGTGGCACCATTCATTTGGTAGTCAACAACCAAATTGGTTTCACTACGGACCCTCGATTTGCCCGTTCGACCCCATACTGTACTGATATCGCCAAATCAATTGAAGCACCCGTCTTTCACGTCAACGCCGACGATGTAGAAGCTGTCAACTACGTATGTCAATTGGCAGCTGACTGGCGTGCTGAGTTCCGAAAAGATGTGGTCATTGATCTTGTCTGTTACCGCAAGCATGGTCACAACGAGACTGATCAACCTTCTTTCACCCAACCTCTAATGTACAAGCGTATCCAGGACCACGATTCACAGATTGATATCTACATCAAGCAGCTCATTGATGAGGGCAGCTTCACAAAGAATGACATCGAGGAGCACCGCAAATGGGTTTGGGGTATGCTGGAGGAAAGCTTTGCCAGCTCCAAAAACTACCAACCCACCTCAAAGGAGTGGACCACATCCGCCTGGAACGGATTCAAGTCACCAAAGGAGCTTGCCACCGAAGTCCTTCCCCATAATCCTACCGGTGTTTCGAAACAGACCCTTGAGCACATTGGTACTGTTATTGGTACCGCGCCAGAAGACTTCAATGTTCACCGAAATCTGAAGCGTATTCTTACAAGCCGTGTGAAGACTGTCACTGAAGGCAAGAACATTGACTGGTCAACAGCCGAGGCCCTTGCTTTCGGAACCCTCGCCAGCGAAGGCCATCACGTCCGTGTGTCTGGTCAGGATGTAGAGCGTGGTACCTTCTCCCAACGTCACGCAGTTTTCCACGACCAGGAGAATGAGAAGACTTACACCCCCCTCCAACATGTCAGCAAGGATCAGGGCAAGTTTGTGATCTCCAACTCATCGCTGAGCGAATTCGGTGTTCTGGGCTTTGAATATGGCTACTCATTGTCGTCACCAAACGCTCTCGTTATGTGGGAGGCGCAATTCGGAGACTTCGCCAACGGCGCACAAGTCATCATCGATCAATTCATCGCTTCTGGTGAAGTCAAATGGATGCAAAGATCCGGTCTTGTCATGTCATTGCCCCACGGATACGACGGCCAGGGACCCGAACATTCATCTGGTCGTATGGAACGATTCCTCATGCTGTGTAACGATAACTCTGGCGAATTCCCGTCTCCTGAGAAGCTCGACCGCCAGCATCAGGATTGCAACATGCAGATTGCCTGCATGACCACTCCTGCTAATCTTTTCCACATCCTGAGAAGGCAAATGAACCGCCAATTCCGCAAACGTAAGTTTCTCACACCGAGTGAGACTTTTATCTTTCGCTAATGTTACATTCGCAGCTCTTATTCTCTTCTTCTCGAAATCTCTCCTCCGCCACCCTCTTGCGCGATCTTCGATTGAGGATTTCACTGACGATTCGCAATTCCAATGGATCATTCCAGAATCCGAGCACGGCAAATCGGTCGCCGAGCCTGAAGATATCGACCGCGTGGTTCTCTGCTCTGGTCAAGTCTACACAGCACTCCACAAATACCGTGCTGATAAGGGCTTCAAGAACACTGCCATCACCCGTGTAGAGCAGATCTTCCCCTTCCCTTGGGCCCAATTGAAGGAGAACCTGGACATGTACCCCAATGCCAAGACCATTGTGTGGTGCCAGGAGGAGCCCGCCAACGCTGGTTCATGGATCTTCACGCAGCCTAGAATCGAGACGCTCCTGAACCACACGGAGCATCACGACCGCAAGCACGTGATGTGCGCCTCTCGAGCAGCCAGTGGCAGTGTTGCTGCTGGTAACAAGTCGGTCCATCTGAAGGAGGAGGCCGACTTTTTGGAGAAGGCTTTCTCGGTTGTACAGGACAAATTGAAGGGGGAATAGAGAATTAAATGGAAAGGAGAATGTGTCACTAGAGATGAGACATTCTGAAGGGGCTTAAATCCGGCTGTTTATGGCGTTTAGCATCATCACTGTACAAACACCGCTCTCCTAGCATAGCAACACACTGTACAAACAATGCACTACTTGACACGATTTATAATGTCCCACGTGCGAAGAGACATTTTGCATGGCCCGAATTGTGGCTTAAATTGGCATTACCATCACAGCACCAAGACCGCTTTCTACCTACTAAGGTAGGTAGCGTAGTAGTACAGACACTGTTGCTTTTTCCTGACAATGCACGATTTTGCGGGATTTATAATGTTCTACTTGAAAGGAGGCATTCTCAATGGGCTGAATTGCGGCTTAAATTGGCATTATTATCACAGTACCAAGACTGCTTTCTACCTATATAGGTAGGTAGCGTAGTAGTATAGACGCTGTTGCTTTTTCCTAGCAATGCACGATTTGGCGGGATTTATAATGTTCCATTAGAAGTGAGACATTCTCAATGGGCTTATATACCGCTTAAAAGCGCATTCATCCATCACTAACATCACTTTCGAAGGTGGCACCGCTGCATAGAGGCTGTAGCTATTTTAAGGGAATGCACGTTTTGACGGGATTTACAAAGTTTCACTTGAGATGGGACATTTTTAATAGCCTCACATCTGGCTTAAAAGCTCATTTAGTACGCATCACTAATAGCGCTCTCTGGCAGAGGATCACGGTATGGGCACCGCAGCTTTTTGCTTATAGTGCGCCATTTGACGGGATTAATAATGTCTAACGTGAGATGAAGCAATTTAAAGGGACCCAAAAGGGCATTAGCATGCATCTTTCTATAGATTCACGCCACTGCCTAGCACAGTAATACCACACGAATGCCGCTCGCTTTCTAGCAGGGCGTCTTCTTGAGAATGCACTATTTGGCGCAATTCTGATTGTCCCACGGGAAATGACACATTCTAGAAGCGTTCTGTTCCTTTATATCAGTATACGAAACCTAATACAAGATATAAAATGGTAAGCGCTTTATGAGTGCAGCAGCTGCCATTTGAGGTTCGAAGCGAAGGAAGCCAAAAAAAAAACAAGAAAAAGGGCAGTGCGAGTGGGCTTCCACTGATTAATTTAAAAAAGATTTTCTTTCCTAGACTTGACTGCTCGGTGGTCATACCGCTGGTAACAAGTCAGCGCACAAGAGGGAAGAGGCAGGGCGGGGGAGAGGCAAGATGGAGCGGAGCGTGATTTTGGGAATTGCTGCATAGAATGGGACGCTAGGTAACTATCATACTTTTTGGGGCGGTGGATAACTCGCCTGTTATCGGAAATTGGGAAAGAAAGAGAAAGCAAGAAAACGCTTCTAATAAAAAGGGGCCTGCTAAATACTTCGGTTTACATGGCCTCATGCACGGAAGAGCATGTATATGCTACGTGTAAGGACTATATAATTTCATTTTGTTATTAAACCTTCTCCTATCAATCTGGATTCCCTGAAGTAAATTAACACAAATATTTTAAGTAAGGCACAGGGTCTGCTTGAACGTGAAACTTTTCAAAGTGCTTCACTCAGTGGGGGGTTATCAAAGAGGCGGGATGATTTAGCAGAGGGCCTCTCACTTAATGTGTAACTTCACGTGGAACATTTCCTGGGCTACTATGTCGGAATCTGTGAGAGCAAAAAATATCAAGGAAAAATAAATAACTTCTCTCAATGTCTCATTAAATAATTCTTCCTCGAAGCAAGCTGGATTGCTGATTAGGAAGGTACAGCCGTCCACCCCATCTCCCACCTTTCTTACCTGCACCACGATAAGCTGATAAGTGCTATCCCATGAAATAACTTACATGTGTCACTTTTCTTTGTATGTTTTCAAGCACTCGAGATATTTACTTCTTTCAAGTAAGAATTCTTGTTAATTTCATGTTAATCATGGCAGCTGTTGAAAATCCACCCCAGCCCAGTGATTCCCTGGCCGAAGCCCGCCAAGCGCAACTATACACCCAAGACCGCCTCAAAGCAACCTCAGCAACGACATCCTTCCGCTCCATCCCCGTCATCGACCTAACACCCTCCTTCTCCTCCTCCCTCTCCGCCCGGCAATCCGTCGCCAACGAGATCCAAAAAGCCTGCACTACCGTAGGGTTCTTCTACATCAAAGGCCACGGAATCCCACAGGGCGTCTGCGACGATGTGCTCAAGCTCGCAGCACGGTTCTTCCACGAGTTACCGGAGGTCAAGAAAGAGGAGATCCATATGAAGAATTCAGAGCAGTTCCGCGGCTACGAACCGCCGTCGTATTCTTCAGTAGACTTTGCAAGCCAGGAAACGAAGCAGGCGTTCAATTGGGGGTACGAGGCGGGGCTGGATCCTACGGGTGGTGATGGGAAGTATGTCGAGATTGATGGGAGCTCGGATGGGAGTAAGAATCAGTGGCCTCCAGAGGACGACCTGCCAGGTTTCTACAGCGGAATTGCGGGGTATTATGCACATGTAAATTGCGTGGACTCTTGAGCAGTTTACTTTGGCTAACTGGTCTGTCCAGGTCCTGCAACTATCCCGCCATCTTTGCAGCCTCTTCGCCCTCTCCCTCGCGCTCCCCGAAGAATTCTTCGAGCCCATGATCACCCATCCTGGCGGCATAGCACGCCTGATTCGCTACCCCCCCAGCACGAACCCCAAGCCCCTCTCCGAAGTCTCCCAAGACGAAGAAATCGGCCTAGGCGCGCACTCCGACTACGAATGCTTCACACTACTACTCCAAGACTCCAATCCCGGTCTCGAAATCCTGAGCCCGGACGGCCACTGGATCAGCGCGCAGCCTTTGGAAGGCGGCATCGTGGTTAACGTGGGGGATTTCTTGATGCGGTGGACGAATGATAGGTATAAGAGCACGGTGCATCGCGTGGTGAACCGCACGGCGAATGAGAGGTATAGTGTTCCATTGTTTTTCTCGATTAATTATGATGAGACGGTGGATACGCTGCCTTCTTGTGTGAGTGAGGAGAATCCGAAGAAGTATCCGCCGATTGCGGCGGGGCAGTATGTGCTGGATCGGTTGTCGTTGACGGTGAAGACTGGGAAGTACTGATAGTTTGGAATCTGATATTTGAAATCCAAATCTTCCATGAAAGAATTTTTCTGATCAGGACTGCAAGTCTGGAAGTTTATGTTGCAGCTTGTCGATTGAGATTATACGGAAGAAGCGTATAGACGATCTACAAAGTGGTGGTACGCGTCAAGATGCCTTGGGTGATTTTTCTCAGAGCTGGCTTGTGAATTACATTTGCTCTCGCTAGCGCAAGACGATGCGTGAAAACAGTTTTTATCGCATAATGTTTGGGACTTTTAAATGTTGCAGCTACTTGGTGGCCATCGCTCAGCTTTTGAAATCTGCTATCCCCCTTATGTTCCTTGACTTGCGTGAGAACTCCGAAAGTTGAGAAGAGTCGAGCACATCACAGCTTCAGAAAAGCATAGAATTGAGCTGTTGCGTGCTCTTCTCAAGTGAACAACACCAGACTCTGGACATTTCACATGTCCTTCAGTAAGAGAGATCCAACCCCTACTAGGTAGTATCGTATCTCACCTGCCTTGACAATTCAAAAAACCCTTTCGGTGATGAGGATGAACTTCATGACGATGACGGTATCCACGTTGGAATCAGATACACCGAGAAAATTTGGACCGAGCTACAGCAGATACTTGTAATGAAGTGCTTGTCCTCAGAAGCATGACATATGGCGGCAATACCTCTCACCGATTTGGGCCCTCACCGGTCGATGGTCATTATACAAACACATGAATTCAACAACATTTCTTTTGTAATTCAGACCCAATAAAACGGCTCGTGATTGAATACCCCGTACGTACCGCACGTACCCTATGAGCTCTCTGTGCAGAGTTGGAAGAAGTAAGGAAGTCTTACTGGGCGCTTCCACGTGATCACAAATCTATCTGTCCAACATTTTAATATCCGTACATATAACTACAAAGGAGCTTCACTGGCTCCAATAAGAGTCCTCCAGAATCTCATCCATGGTAGCCCTCTTCGCTGGATCCAGATTCATGATCCTACCCAACATCCTCTTGGCTTCGGCGTCAATATTAGGATAGTCACTTTCAGTCCAATTTTCAAGACGGAAAATTGTACTTGCTTCCGCAACCCCTTCTTCTACTTGTCTCAAGACAAGTTGCCACGTCTCGTCAGCAGTGTGCTTCAGCAACCCCTCAGAGAGCGGGCCAAAGTACACAATACATCGGCCAAGAATCTCAATTTCGGGCTCGACTTCTTTCTCTCGTAATTCCTCATGGTCCACGGCCATGATTTCTTTGCTTGTGAGAGTGTATATACACTACACATAGGTTTAGCATGAGGGTTTCTGTCGATAACGAGCAGTGCTCACCACAAGTCCGAAGGAGAACACGTCTGCTGGTTTGCCTATTCCCTGACCAGTCTGTGCTTCTGGGCTACGCCACATGAAGTTTCCTAGCCGTTGCATGTTTGGGAGCGGTATCCGGAGCAGTTTATCGCCTTCCAGTTTTAGGGACACTTCGAGATCAATCAACGCTACTCTTTCTATTTGGACTTGGCCTTGATCGTCAAGATTCCAGTCAACCATGACGTTGTTGGGCTTCACGTCTGGAATCATTCATCAGTAAAGTTTCATGCGTGAGACCCGCTCTCATTTATCATACCTATGTGAATCCAGTTTTTGCCGTGGAGCTCTTGAAGCGCCTTCCCAATTTCAAAGAGAATTTGCTTTCTTGCCGCGAGTGGAAAGTCGGCATTATTTTGTACCAACGCTAGGAGATCAGTTTTGAAATACTCGTACACGACAGTTTGTTCTTTTTCGTTGTAGTCGACATCCAGTCTGATCCGGCGAGAGTCCGGAAAATCACGTTTGTGTTCTTGGCTCAATTCGAAAAAGGACTCAGGTAGACGTTTCAAAACATATTGCTTGTTCTCGAAACTGGGTTATATCTTAGTGTATATTTGTGGAAGGGGAGGCTGGCGACTTACTGTGCGAGGTGGACGTCGAAGGCTTTGTCGTGTTGGTTTGAATGGAGAACTTTTCCGCGCTGATACTCGCGACCAGAGATACCAACCAGTGCTGAGGACACCCTTGAGCAAGGAATGTAACGAGCACGCGAAACACGCATTTTGCTTCTGAGTCTTGAAAGGATGGAAAATTCTGGTACGGAGATCTTGACTTCAATCACCTGACTGTGAGGATACGTGAGCGTGACACATGTCTGTTTCCTTAGAGAAACGCTTGGTTGTTCCAAAGGTGGAAGATTGGAAGTCTCATGAAGCTTCGGAATCGCTATAAAATTAAAATTTATGGCAGATTAGGTTGAACCCGCTAGGCCCAGCCCCTCTCCAGCCCCTCGGATATTTTTATTGGCAGTTTGGAACTAACACTTTGTGTTCGAAATCCAATCCAGCTTGCGTAAACACGAGATCTGAATAGAATGGCATATACATATGTAGCGTGAGGAGGCTAAAATATATCTGTGAGGAGCATTGAAGAACATATCCTCAGCTAAAGAAACACCAACAGCCACTAAGCCTCGAGTATGCTACAAACACAAGTAATAGCGGCGATTTTGTTGCAATCCAGACAAGAAAAGGCGAAAAGGGCCAACTTTTATCGCGTTTTCTTCCCAAAGTTCGGGGTAGAAAGGGCTCTGCATAATTTGGAGAGTTGCTGTACCCCACGGGTATTTTCCGTGCTTGTGATACATTGATCGCCAAGAATGCCCCGTGATTGAAGAGAGTCAGTAGGAAGCTGAATCATTAAGAGACTTGCGGGATTGCAGGGAACTTTTCTTACATGTTATGCTGCACATTACCGGAATGCAAAGCTCATTTTCGTACGGCCGTTTAAATCAAAACCCTGAATTACCAGTAGAGAAGTAGGATGATATACTGGCCCGGGAAGGTCGCCGAAGAAGCTACGCTGCGATGGTGGGGTGCATCGGCCCCGAAATCAGGGATGCGGAGATCTTGTGGAAGGTTCAGCACCGGAGGTGCTTCCGTGGAACACAGGGTTGTGCCGATAGTAGGCTCGGCTTACTTGCTTGTAGTCTTATGAGGATATTGTGATGTATCGTAATTGCATCGTATAGACATGGGATTTGAAGCAAACCCATGGGCTCACTGCAGCGGACCGCGGGTAGCATCCGCGGAGGCGACAGACTTCCAGAATCTGATGCATTGAGGATCTGATAAGTCTAAGCAAGATAAGCTTTGCACCCTTGTGACTTTGGGAAAGCTCAAATAATGCCCTTGGCATCTTCACATGCTCGAAAGCATATTACTGTTGGGCTGGTCCTGCCCATGGATTCACGGTAGCTAAAAGCCACTGATACTGTGGCTGATGTGCGTTACTCAATGCGTGTTGTATCCAACGGATAGTGTAGAATGGTGAGGCATGATAGGACCAGCAATGAAGGTTGAGTACAATGGTGTGGCTGTTTCCAAGATTGTTTCCAGGGTGTTGAGAAGGACAAAAAGGGGGCACTGGTCAGATGAGGGTCGCCTAAATAACCTCTAGACCCAGAGCAGCCTTAGCGCTAAACTGCCCCCGCATTTCGCTGCAGACACTTTCGCCCCTCATTCAGCTCTCAACACAACACTATGCTGCTCGTCTCCTCACTTCGCCATATCTCTCGCTCAATTCACGTTCTGGACGCGTCCAGTTATACAACTTTCTCATGAATTACGGGTAGAATTCCAGCTTGGGATGGGATGTCTCCAGAAGCTAGCAAACCAATACACGGCCGTCGAACTGTTTGTGATCACTGTCGGAGACGCAGTAAGTCATGCTTGTCCCTAATTAGCAAATCAATCTCATCACACGAGCACGTTATATTCCAAATAACTAGGCAATACACATCAGAATCTCCTTTGATTTCTATCGTTTCTTTTCACTTGACCGATGCCATTTTTTCAGCTTGTTTGAGATTGAGCACTGACCACGGGATAGGAATTCGATGCGATGGCGAGTATCCTTGCAACCAATGCAATAATGCGGCTTTGAGTTGCAAGAGGGAACATGTTGCAAAAAGGAGAGGCCCAAAAAGGGGAAGTGGTAGAGTGATCAACGAGATTCGCGCTCAAGATGGTGATGATGGAAAAGGGCAGGCGCAATCGACTGGTTCAGCTCCGGGAAGCCATAGCTCAGGACCTCCATCGTAAGTTCGTACCCTGTAAAGATTATTGTCCCCTCTTTGAGTCTTGCCACTGCCGCGAATCAACCTCCAATTTGAAGTGTCAATATCAATCATGTGACCATACGATGTTTTGAGTCTTGAGGCTCTTTCGTCGCCTGTCTCCAATTCTGCCATAAAGGCTGTAAGATGTATGAAATGCTTCTAATACTTTAACGCAGCATCGATCGGTGGATGTCGGACAGTGCTGATGCATCCACATCACCCACCGCGGGCAAACCGCCATGGCATCCCATCATGTCAGATATGGCTCATCAATCAGATGAACCTAACAGTATTTTTACTAGCGAGCAATATCGACCGAACTCCCTAAGCTTTTTTCATCTTATTCCGACTTGCCTGGATCTTTTTATGGAGCATATATACCCAATCATGCCACTTATTCATATGCCACCTCTTCGAGCTTCTTTAAATCGACCGCTGGAAATGTTGGAAAAGAACCTCCTCTACTCTCTGTGTGCCCTTACCTCAACGCACATGTCTGGGAAAAGCATTATAGCTCCTGGACCTCCAAGCTGGGAAGCTGCTGGTCGCTTCTTTCTAGACGAATGTATCCTGGTACGGCAATCCTACGATTTTGTTGAAGACAAGACTCTGGGAGCTGTTATTTCTTCATACTTTGTTCATACCGCATTTTTCGAACTGAATCAATCACGAAAGTCTTGGTATTACTTGCGAGAAGCAATGACCATGGGCCAGGATCTCGGATTACATGACGAGAAATCGTATGCCGGGTTACCTGAAGCCGAGTCCCTCTGCCGGAGAAGAACATTTTGGATTCTATACGTAACCGAAAGGTAACCTATCCTACGTGGTTTCAGATCTGATTCGACGCTGATTGAAAATAGGTCATATGCTATCCTTCGCCACAAACCTCTCACGCTATCAAAAACTCCCAACTTCCCCACCACACTTCACGAATACGAAGCCCCAGAAATACATTCTGGTTTCATGCACCTAGTCCATTCTTATCATGTTCTGGATTCTTCTTTCGTCGACTTATGGAACGAATCCTCCGATTCTCCTGCCTCAACCATGACCTACATGGCACTCCAACGACAGTTAAACCTCCCTCACCCTTCTCACGTTACCCTCACCGACATCCAAAAAGCCGACATCCTCGTCACACAACAATGGCTCCGACTCATAGTCTGGCAGTCCTCCATGCGCCAAGGTCTGCTGTCTTCACACGCAGAAGACGAAAGCATGACCTTCCGCTACCCCCTGAAGATTGCCCACTCCCTCCTAAGCGTCATTTCCTCTCTGCCCACCACAAGCATTGAAGTCCACGGCATGGGGATCTTCGAAAAAATATTTGAAGTCGGCAACACGATGCTGGACGTCATGCAAGCTTGCGGAACGGCAACCCCAAGCGACAGCTACGGAGTAGCCCAAGACCCGTTCGAGGTATTCGTCAAAACCCTAAGCCAGACACCAAACTCGCAAAGGCAGTATGCGAATCTCCTTCTCGCTAAAGCGGCTGAGAAGCCGGAACTGCAGAGGTTCTCGCAGCCTGTGAATCTGTCTTTGACAGACCGCACTATGATACCCCCATACGCCGTGGTTCGCGAAGAGTCTAATAGCTTACTAGCACCGCCTCAGGTTCCGGTAAGACAGTGGCGAGGCAGCATCGTGGGCGAGATTGGCGAAGACGGCGTTTACAAAGGTAATGAAGAGACGCAAGCTGATAGTAATTGGGATGAAGATGCGGTCTGGCTTTCGGGAGCTGCCGATGAGGCACAGCTACTAGACGCAGCGTTTACGTTCCAGACGGAGACGTGAAGTGAGGTGTCTGTTAACGATCAAGTCTTTCATACCCTGTGCGACATTGTCCACAATGTAAACGAGTTCTATTTACAAATTCTAGCGGTAATTTTCACGTACAATTAATGCAGATCATCAAGATAAGCATAACTTAGTCAGATGGGGCTGGAAACAGAAACCCGGGAGCAACATCAAGCTCTCCCAAATAAGTTAGTCTGATCCACCGTCAGCACCCCTTGATTGGCCAATTCGCCCTCCTTCCAAAAATAACCTTGGCAAGGCTGCATCTATTTACGCCCTCCCGAGGGGGCTGAAACGTACTCCATCTGACATTGCAATGATCCATGGTGTATAAAGTCCCTTTCTTATCCAGAGACGAGTGTCTTATTACTCTGCTGATACTTACTGTGCGAACATTCTTGCAAAGTAAGCAGACATACCCCGCATAGCGGCACAGCTGGACCCTTATATCTCAAACCTTTCTGCACCTTTTCTTTCTACAAACATTGCACTTAATCTAATTCATTATCTACTTTATAATCTGGCCATACAGATCTCGTCTTCCTCTTCCCCTTTAAACCGCACAATCCAAACATCACCATGCGCGCCCGCCGCGACGGCAGAGAGCGCAAGAAAGGCGGGCTCATAGGCATGGGCATCCGCGGCATCGCAGCCGGCGTCGGCCTGGCATCCGAGAGCATCAAGGCGCATAAAGAAGGCAAGGAGGAGAAGAAGAGAGAGGAGGAGCTGTCTCGGACGGGATCTGAGGCCTCGATTCCTAGACCGGAGATGTCGAGGGATCCGTCGGGGAGGACGCAGGAGATGCCTTATCGAGCGAGGTCTGAGGGGAATGATGAGGGCGATGGACCTCCGAGTTATGATGAGGCGGTGCCGAGCTATGCTGCTGGGCCGAGTGGCTATTCTTCTGGGCCCAGTGCGAGTAGTGGTATGCAGCAGTATCCGGATGAGAAGTCGAGCGGTTATCCATATGATGGCGAGAGGTCTGTTGCCCCTCAGTATCAAGGCGAGAGCAGCTTGTACCCAGACGAGAAGGGCTCTCACAGCCACGAGCGACCAGGTCCCAGCCAGCACCAAAGCTCCAGCTCTCTCCACCCAGACTCGAAATCCACTCGCAGTCTATCTCCCAACCCGGCTGAAAAGGATGAGGTAGAGAACGACCTCGAAGACGCATGGGCCCTAGACGACGCCCAAGACGAGCTCACCCGCGAGCCATCAGAAACCCCACCA
>QGMK01000649.1:0-19696 GCA_007825345.1 Lachnellula suecica
TATTCAAACCCTCCGACTTCTTCCTCTCTGCTTCATCCATCCCCGAATACCTCTTCTGTTCCGAATACAGTTTCAACGACGGTGACCGCTACTCTCCCAAAGCCGAAGGCATAACATGCACCGATGTCCCCACGTACGACTTCCCTATCTCCCGCGCAGACTTCTACGCCGAGATCACTCGCCACCTCCATCGTCGACGCCGCGAAAACAACAAAGATGAAAAAGCCTGGAGCGCCAGTCGCCTCATCTCATTATTCGACAATCAACGAATCGCCGAAGACGACATCGTGCAGATCGAAGTTGTGGGAGATCCCGCCATCGACAATGGACAAGTTCTCGTCGAACGCCCGAGCAGACGTGCTTTGAAAGTGTACCAGGTCTCTGGAGAAAGCCTTGTGGAGCATGAAACGGTGTTCATCGATATCGCCGCGGTGATTGATCAGGCGACGCTGGAGGAAACAATCGCTTTTGGTGATTTCACGAAGGATAAAATCAACGAGGGCGAATTTTGGGTCTGGGAGTATGTGCCGAAGGAGGCAGTGTTGGATTCGATCAAATACCAAAATATTCGCAAGGCAAGATTGAGGGAACTTGGCGACGTCTCTCCGGGTACCAGCAATGAGGGAAGTCTACGTGGTCGCCCTGTCGAGAGCTCATCTGCCCAGGAATCTCGCGAAGGTACGGTCTCAGATGATGACGAAGACTTCTATGATGCTTTTGAAGACGAGGAGGATATGATGGAGGATGTGGTGGAAGAACGCCGGAGTGGAAGCAGCACCAAATCGACAGCTTCAAAATTTGGTTCCCCGGGCTTGTTTGTTGGTGATTCAAGTTCTGATGATGAAGATGAGGATATTCCCCACACCGTGAAATCGACAAAGCTACCGAAAGCGAGTATGCAAACCTCTCGGAAGAACAACCAAAATCTCGAGCCAGTGGCATGGGGACCTGGACCTCTCAAAGACGGAAAGTGGGCCCTAGACAAAATCTTCGAGTACCGCTGGGCAATCAATGACAAGACCGGAAAGCTGCTGAGAGACGACAACGGCAAGAACTACTTGGAATACTGGGTGAAGTGGGACGACGTCAAGGGAAAGAAATTCATGGATACTTGGGAGCCTTACTGGAATCTCGATGCTAAGCGGGTGGAGGAGTTTTGGGAGAACGAAGAGTGCGATGAGAAGCCGGAGTCAGTACCAGCGGAACTCAGACTCATGGGACGTTGAGAGTTTTGAGAATGACTCGCCTTGTCAGTGATGGAAGGATTCTTTATTTGGTATCTTAGAGACGGGTAACTTAGCGAATCTGATTTCAGCATTAAGACTGAACAAAAATTGGACGAAAATTGTGTGTACCACATCAATCTGGACATAAGACCATGTAAATGTCCCATATCTTGTGAGATATTTACGTGGTCATATTTTTGAGTGTATGCGGTACTTTCTGGGTTTTGTGCTAGGGCTCGACCAGACTTACTGTACTTTTCACCAATATTTCCATGCGCTGGAGCTCTTGCAATCCACGAACATACAGCCACTTCAATAAGCCAAATCCGAAGGCTTAAGCTTGAGGCTTCTTGTTACCCCTGATTAGTTTCTTTATTTGAAAACGGAGCCGGACCCAAAGGCATCAATTTATGACATTGTCCTCAAGGTGGGGGTTTTGACTCCCTTAGGACTTCAGTCAAAGAATGACACCCCACAAATTATTCCTGAGTAGAAGGGCTACCAAATGACGAAAGAGGGATGATACTCTGACCTACAACTGTACAGGCTCAAACACAAACTCTGCTTATGAAACCTACGAAAACGAGTACCGTCATACTGATGTCGGTCGTGGTTTTAAAACCGGCTCTTTCCGGGCGCTTACGCACCTGCACCCTGACTTATGGTCCATAAGCCTTGAGCTTCCCTCCTCGGTCGTCCAGGGTACACTTTATTGCAACCGTGTAGTGCGACCAGCGAGCCAGTCTACGGCTTGAAGATATCTCCTTAGCTTCGGTCGTCCGGCGTGCGTCAGAACGAGAAGTAGACGCTTGAAATTGTACCGTGGAAAGTAGAAAGTTTTCAGCTACACAGAGCATTTTAGATCGCTAAATCATGGCAATCAGAACCTGAGAATGATATGAAAATCAAAAGTACCTTAAATTTGATTACAAAGTTATATACCGGAAAATGACTAGGCTATCTGACTAACTGGTAATCTTGGCGCCGGAGATTCGAAAGCACGGATGGCAATCTGAGACTTCAGATTTACTCCGGATATCCCTTTGGGACTTCATACATCTCGAAACTCCGAGAAATACTCCTTTAATACCCGCCATTGTATGTCGGTACAACCGGCAAGTGCGTGGCTCTGTGCTCGGTAAAAGCAGAATAGGAGTAATGCCCAAATCTCATCCCGAACGCCACCCTCGTCAGATTGAGAGCAAATTGGGATAACCTGAAGGAACCAAAGTATGATCTTGATGCAAATACAAATAAGAAAGAGAGCTAAAACACCCATTATACTATATTCAACGGCCGCTCCCGTAAATGCAAGACGTAACTAAAATTTGGCTGCAGAACCCACCCCACCCCATTGGGCCTAGAGAGCGAAACACCCGCTTACGAACTCTAACAAGGGTGTAATCTCGTCCGCATCCATATTAAAATTTCTCCCGCAGGTCGATTCGGAAACCTCAATTTTTCTAACTAACGCCACACTTGAGCAATCTCGTGACCAAATCATCGCCACTCTTCAACTCCTTCCCCTTACATAAGGTTTCCACAAACACAACGACGAATATCAAAAACGTCGAAAGTTGTGACACCGGCATCGACGGCCACAAATGCCTAAGAATACCCCTTGACGCCGAAAATATCCATGAGAACGACATATCACTACGCTTTGACTTTAGGCTCTGTGAGGTATCGGGTTGCACCAAAAAAATCCGAGAGACAAGTCACAAATTCTGGAACGTTCTCCGCTACCATTCACGCAGCCTCATAGACTTGAGTTCCGGATAAGTTCATATTCAATAGCAACTAAGAGGCTCGCTAGCTCGTCGTATCAGTCCATCACCTCTATCTGTCTCGTCGTTCTGAAACTACCACCACCAAAATGACCCGAGCAAGACCAAGCGACAGCATAGCGAATGTTGTCATGTCAAAGGGGCCCTACTCATCGTGGGTCAATGAGCCAGCGGTGCAGCGTCCTACACCGCTGCTAAACTCCCGAGATGCAAAGAAGCCGTGGCCTCTCAACCCATTTTCTAATCCGTACTTATGGCCCACTCTTTCCGACAACGCATCAACCACACAATCAGTCACATTTAATCCCGAAGTTCAATGGGGCCAGATCGATGAAGCAGTCGAGTATCCCAACCGCTGGAGTGAGGCTCTCCCATCAATGGAAGCCAGCCTCCCGAAATCTCTTGGCTGCGTCACCTACACTAGCCCCACCTATCTCAACTCACCTGTAAATGCTGGGATGTCCACTGATAATCTGACCGCCGTCTTTCCCGCCACCTACAAGTCCTTATCTAAGCTGTTTCTCAAGCACTGCCGGCTACAGCGAAATGCTAATTCTACCATCAACATAACGGAGCGTCAAACACTCCTCGCTAGCAGTCCATTCATAGCATTGAGGCGATATGCATCTGATATTAAGAAGGAGACCGAAAAGTTGGATTTATTCGCGGAAAATGAATACACCAAGGCAGTGGCCGAGTTCAAAACTGGAGAGCAGCAGAGGTTAAAAAGAAAGAAGAGTGCAAAAGCAAGATGGAGCCTAAGAGCTGAAGATGTTCACATGGAAGATGTAAAGGCAGCCGTTACCGCAGAGGAGATGATGGAAATCGAAGAGGCGATGACGAGTTTCCGCATGGAGCAGGAGAATCGCCACTTATGCATTGTCTCGACTGAAGTCTTAGGTCAAGGAGCGTTTATCGTAGACGCCTATCAGCTGTGGGATGCTTTGGTTGTCAGAGGTCTTATCACAAAGAGCCAGGTAAGATGGCCCGCACTTTTCTTTCTCAAGATAGACTGTTTGTGACTATAATATCTCATCCCCTCAAGATAATTTCTCCCGGTTCTAGAGATTGCCCTGAACAACTAATGCTGATTACCCGCGACAGGTGACTGAAGAGGAAGTAAGGGGTACTTATCTGGTCTGGAAGACAGTACCGAAGGAGGCGATTGTAAGCTGTGACCCCACGACCGAGAAGAAACAAAAGAAGCGCAACGAACCAGAAAAGACCACGATAGAAAAAGTGACCAAGGCGGTGCAGGTTTCCGATGAAATGGAGTCTATTCAAGTTGGAAAGAAAGTAGAATCTCTTGCGCCATCCGAGAAACCCCTAAGAGCAAAGCCAGCACGCGAATCAGCATTGACAGGTTCACTTTCAGTACCAGCAAAAGTCAAACTTCATGTCACTCCAAAAAGGCTCCCCAATGCTTCACATCCAGAAGCCACTGCTCCAACAACACTGCCCGCTATGAAATGCTCTTACGTGCGCCGTTCACTCAAAAGCACGCCCACTCCCTTGAAAACCATCAAACTCTCCGAAAATACGCCAGCCGAAGTCGCCGCCACTCCCATCAGTACCAAGAGAAAACGAACAAAGATACCAGAAGACGACGATATCTTCGCTGTAAAGTCGGTACTTGACCATCGCTGGGGCTACTGGAAATTTAAAGGTGGCGTTTACGTGAGAGACAAGAAAGGCGAGCTTTGCAGGGAGTATTTGGTGAAGTGGGTAGGTAAGGGTTACGAGAATACGTGGGAGCCTGAGCCTAATCTGGGTGCGAAGTGTTTGGATGTTTACTGGAGGACTTGGGGACCGAAGCCTGGAGTGCCGCCGGTGGGCTACGTATTCAAGTAGTTGGATTATGATATTTATGAGTAACCCAAAAATAATCGAATCAACGGTGTCGTTTTGACTAGTTGTTGGAGGTGAAGATCATTGCCTCTTCCCCAGCACCAACAATTTCTCGCCAGTTACAGTCAAATACCGTGTTTGCAGCAGCCTCATAGAGCTTTTTTAAGAGGCCTACAGTTCTTTTTGGAGACTTGTTTGGAAATTTAAGATGTCCACCATCCTAGAGTCATATACAGCCAAAGTATATCCCAAAGTGTGTCTTCTACTCCCCAAATTTTCCAATGAGTAGTAACCACCACCCGATCGCTCAAGAAATTATCTTACAAAGAATCCTGAGGCATGTTAGATACCTAAAAACGTTGAAGTTTAGGTAGCGGGCCAAGCCAGCCGGCCAACCCCGCCGCGCCATTTCATCAACTCTCACGAGCTATCGTTTTATTCATCAATGAAATTTGCCCATGAGCTTCCAAATAAAAAAAAATACCTCGTTATCCCCGAAGAGCTTTTACCATTATATTAGGGAGAAGCATCCAGACTAAACAGGTGTTCTACAAACCGTGTGGGACGTATTCCGCGGGAGTTCTCCCAAGCCAAGTCATCTCTGCTTCAAGGTCACGTGAGGGTATTAATCAGCAACCGACGACCAGATGTTGAAGCTTAAGTGCAGAATGCCAAAGCGCCCCTTTACTTACCACATCCTCAATTCTCCTCGCATCCAAAAACGCTCTAAATAGACGGAAGGACACCAAGTGGTTCTAGTTCGCGACTTAGAAGGAATCTTGTATTGAGGCGTTGCTGCTAAATATCCCCATTTTCCAATATTTTCCCTGCTTTTTCTACCGGAGAAGCCAAAACGCCCCACATTACAATATTACCAGAACTTTTTGCATTTAAAATCCTTCTATACCATTAAAAGAGCATCGGCAGTGTGTAATAATCAATATAGAGCGAGTTTTAGATACGTGCATTGTTGCAGAAATCGTCTGAGAAATGGTGTTTTTAGACGGTTTTGAAGGGGCGGACGCGCAAAACTGCGATGTGCAACAAAAAATGATAGGATGGCGCTAGAAGGTCTGATTCACTGGAAAGATACTTTGTATCGGTGGAGGGAAGGTTCGGATGATATGAATGTTTGGTGAATGTGGAGTCGGGAAGGTGGATAGAAGCTGGTGCTTAGGATAGAGAAAAAGAATTGTTCCTAGAAGCACTCCTTAATTTGTCTCGTGAATAAGTTCCATGTTAAGTATCTTCTTGAAACAGCCAAACTCTTTGTGGATGAGCTAGATGCTTCGGATGAGTCAAAAAGTTCGATGAGTATGGGGTTCCAATAAACTATTGTTATTTGAAAGAATCGAGATGAGTATCTTCTCTGACTTATGTATGACGAACCGTTTTTCTTTCGGGGACCAAGCGAACTAATTGTAAAAGAACTCAAGGCAGCGAAAACATGGTCAATAAACCAAGAGAACATGAAATAGGCCAGTGGATTTCGATTCTTGGATTTGAATACCGCGACTGAAAGGCATGGATATTACAATTGAACTTTTGGAACCACTCTGTGTCAATCTCTTCCTTGCACTTTCAGACTTGTTGCGTTTGTCAGAGGGACGTGTCGAAATAGCTATCTACTTCCATATCTATGTTTGGCGGAAAACATGTCGACGTGATCATTGTCCCAACGAAGAGATTCCCTCGTAATGCTTTGATGGCATGGGAAGTAGAATGTTCTAGTGGGCAACGCTGAGGGCATATGAGAGCAGGCTCTCGTCCAATGTTTAGCTTGAAGAAAAACCATTGAGCCATCATTGAAGCGACAACTCCGCCATGCCTCCAGAACTGATGTCAGGCGAACATTCAGCAAGGATGCAGATACAAACCCCCAACGAAAGCGCCCAGGAGGACGAGAAATCTCTTCTGTTGGCCAACAGATTCTGTCTCCAACTGGATGACATCCCCCAAAAGCTCTGGCGCGCAGACTACGTCGACAATGAGACTCTGGAGCGGCAAGATGGACTACTCGCATCCGATGTGGCAAGAATGTTCCCCACCGATGGGAAAAGACTGAGAGCAGCAGTGGAATTTCACATGAAAGCCGAGCAAAAGTACCCCAGGGTTCATTTTGCTAAACCGCATAAAGGCTGGGCGCTTGGAGACCAAAGCATGTTTGTGTCATTTTTCGACAGCGATAAGAAGGTAGAAGAGACGGCAATGCGATGGAGAGACGCAGTGGAGGATCGGAGGGGACAGAAGGGTAAAAAAAGCTATTGGACTAAATTCAGTGTCGAAAAGTCCAAGTTGCCGGATGGCGTGAGAGTCATTAACCTCAAGAAGCTCCTCGGCACGGCCGCCATGCGTACATCTCAAGCCGAAGGAAACTTTTTGATTTGGCATGGACTAGACGACCGTGTCAAGATCAAAGATCTACGGATGGGTAGAAAATGGCTCACCAGGGCGGCCGAGGGTGCACAAACCGGTGAAGAAGCAGAAGAGAGTGCGCCACGGAGAGGTAGAGTGGCCAAAGACAGTCCCGGAGGTCTTGTTACTGGCAGATTTCCCCCCTGGATCTCGACGTACTGTCTCTCGCACGACGAGCTCCCCGAGAAACTCTGGCGAGTAGATTACTATCAACTCACGGTGAAGACCACTTCGCCCTCGATATCTGGATTCAAGGCCCAGGATATCCAATCCGAGTTTCCCAGCAGTGATGTGGACTTGAGATTAGCAGTGGAAACCCATTTGCAACAACAGAGCGAGAGCCCAATGAGCACTTTGTCCAAGAGAACTACGGACGAGGAGGCGACCGCTTTTGTTACACTGTACGACAGCGAAGACAGAGCAAAACAGATGATACGCGGTTGGTTGGAATTGTGGAGAGTTTGGACAGAGGAAAATCGCCCTATGAGCTGGTGGAAACTGTCCAAGATCGAGATCAAGAAGCTGCAAGGGCACGATAATTCCGACATGAAGGTCATTAACATTGCAAAACTGCGCGAAGACCTCCGGCCCCAGAATGTTCACGAGCCGGCAGAGGAACAAGATGTGGAAGGGGTTTACTTATTTTGGAATCAGATCCCCAGCCGACTGGTGACAGAACACACTCCAATCCCCGCCGAGACGATTGAAAAATTATACTCGAACAATTCCTCTGGTGTGACGCCCGGATTCAAGGGGAAATGTAAGGCACCTTTGAACCATGACCCCGTGGCTATTCAGGCTAGTGGTGTGGCGGGAACGTCAGGAGATCCAATGGAGGATATTGAGAATCGTGCAATTTCGGTGGGAGCGCCGAAGGTCGCAATCGTGCACGACGCTGCGGTGGATATCCAGGATGCTGCAACTCAGGCAGAGAAAGAATCCGGAAAACAGAAGCCACGAAATAATTCTGACCGTAATTTGAGATCAAAGCCTTCTTTTGCCAGCCGATCGCGATATGGGGCGCTTGGTGCTGCAAACAAGCGAAACGTTCAGGCTGCACCGTCGAAGGTCGGAACTTCCAAAATCAAGGCTACACCGACCAAAAATATCAAGTGGAAGGCTCAAGATATCAAGCAACATGCCCCGGCAGCTGAAGCATCGGACGCAAGAACAACGCACTACTTGATCAACTGGAAGGGACGTTGGCCAGGTTGGCCCAAAGGTAGATTTGAGTGGGTGCCAAACACCGAGGAGAGACTTCACAGGCCAGCAAACTATATTGACCAGTACTGGGAGAACATAAAGAGTGGCAAGGCTATCCCAGAGCAAGCGAAAGCCATCGAAAATGCGTTATTCAAGGAAGAAGTTAAGAAATTTTGAATGACTTCTATAGAACTTACCGAAAGAAGATCCACCAAGGTAGCAGCTGAAAAAGCTATTATTTAAAAAATAGCATAGGCTGTATTGGTAGGAAATGTGTGAACTGTGATTACATGGGTCTTTCATTTACTTACGTGCAAACTACCAAGCTTTGCGCAATCTTTTGACGCTCTTAGAACCGTCTGAGTGAAGTGACACCGTAGTGCTGTAAGGAACGGCCATAGCTTAGTGTTCTCGGCCTGTGATTTTCGGCAACTTTCACAAACTTCCTGGAGATCTAAAATTTTGTTTCGCAAAGCTGTCTGTGTTGTTATGAAAGAGCCATCCTCGAAAATTCGGTGAAATTGTTCTGGTAACCTTCACGATCACTTGAATGTCTCGCAACATGCGAGACATTCAGTTATTTACCGCCTTAAATTTATCCAATCATAAAATAAAAAAAGTGTGAGCACTTTTTGTGGGCTACGATGAGGCAGGCTTATCAAATCCAACGTCTCAGCACAATGGCTTGGATATATATATATTGTGCCTGCACTTTCCGGAATGTCACTTCTGGAAGGCTGTAAATGATTCAAGAAAATGTATGGTTTAGAAGGTAAGATTCTTTACAAGGAAACAGAAAGGGACCGGTAGACTCCGAATTAATAATCAAAACTGGCCGAATTCTATTTCTTTCCCTTCCATTTGATACCGAGGTTCGGATCCCAATGTAATGATCTACGTTGGGAACTCTCAGCTCCGTGGGTTGATGCCTGAATTTTCCAGAATGTAACCTTTGCAAAGTTGGAGCCATTAATATATAGCAACGGCAAAACGAACAGTCCAAAAAGACCAAAAACATTCTCGCTAACGAGTTGATTCCTTTTAGAAAGACTTGATTCATTGAAAGCAAATGTAGAAAAACAAAGGCCCAGTCACGTGCCATGTCCTCGAACAGCTTACTCCTTCTTGGGATGGCCACAAACTTCCCCAGAAAGAACACAGGTTCAATAACCGGATAGCAAATAGAGCAAAGGAATATTCTGGTAGCAGAGAGATGAAAGTATATACAGAGCTTCTAGCTCTTCCGTCTTGGATTCTAGAGCCGGTACAGCTTCGATCGAATGCAACCATGGAAAGAAGCAAGAGATCGCCCAGGAAGCCTTCACGGCCCGCAGCAGAGCACAAAGATCTTACGTCCGCATCTGAGACCAAGAAACCCGCCAAGGCCCCCTTCAAATTCGAGGATTGCTGTGTCGACCGCAAGGAGCTTCCGAAAACACTCTGGCGCGTTGACCACCACGGCTCATCTGAAAATGGACGAGAAACAGGACTCTTTGCGCTGAATACTGAAGCCCACCTCCCCAAGACTCTCGCATCGTTGAGAGACGAAGCGTGGGTGCATCTGACAGATGTGTGCCGTGGTCCTGTGAGCAATCTGTCGGGGAGCGCAAACCAATTTAATTGGAATGCACTCACCGAGGGGAAGGAATTCGTTGGAACCGGGTTCATCGCGTTCTGGAGCAGCGACAGGGACGCAGAAGAACGACTGAGAGGTTGGCACCTTGGCCCCGAAGAGAAGGAAGGCGATTGGCATCGTTACATGGTTGAGACCAAACTCTTCAAAAAAGAGGTGAAGGTCTTGGAGCTAACCAGCATTCTCAAAGCACCGACGAAGGAATCTTATCAGAGTTATTGGTCGCGACAATACGGACTCGATAACCTATACTTGATTTGGAATGGCGTACCAAAGGAAGCAGTGACGAAACATAAGACAATAAGTGAGCAAAGGCTATAGGAATTATCATTGAGCAATACGGTTCTTGGCCAAATTAAGAGGGGCGTTGATCTGGACTGCCTGAAGACAGTTAGCGAAGGGTTGGACCTGGAGAGCTTTGCGGAAATCATTCCCCGGGATAGAGCCATGAGAAGGACTGGGTGCAAGACTACCGATGATAACGACGAAGGAATCGAAGTGGACGAAGACGGGAGGTATATTGGGCTGGGAGACAACTTCTATGTTGTTGAAGAAATCCTCGAGCACAGACCCGAGGGCAGTATTAAGGCTAAAGCGACTGAGTCTTTGGTCGTCTGGGAAGGTATTTGGAAAGATGGAGGCAAGTCAACCTGGGTGGCTAAGAAGGACTTCACTCCAGACTCGATTACACTTCGTGAATTTTGGACAAGGGATCGGATGGACAAGCAAAGACTCGAGCAGATCGAAGAGGCGAGAGCGGTGGCCACAAAATATGCACGAAGTGGCTAGCTTCTTTTGAGAAGCTCATGCAAAGGCTCCCTTGGACTTTTCAGAATCATAGTAAACTCTAGAATATCAGACTGGTGAAGTGGAGAATGTGATCCTAGTTCTCGTGCCGATCGTCTCCTGTTGAAAATTGAGAGGCGTCCTGAATCATCAGTTCATAGAAGCCATGCAAGTGACCAAATAATCACGATGACCCTTCGGACAACGTCTCGTTTAGGAATCTTTGACTCGAAAGAAGCTTCGATGCAAGATCCAACAAGTACTTTCTCAAAGACCGGGAATCGATATCGAAGTCGAGTACTCCAGTCACAGCTACAAGCCTCCCAGTAAAGGAACTCGAAAGACAATACTCGAAGAAGGTCAGAAACTTCCACTTCCACGCTGGGGATATAAGCGGACGGTATCTGCCTCGAATCTTGACTTCGATCCAGAGACATCGGATTGTCGGATCACCAGCGCCACTCTCAACCGCAAACATGCTTCGAGGAATTCTGAGGTTCGCACAGCAAAGCGAACGCGCTTCCAAAGCAACAACTTCCAGAAAGGGAAAGGAGCCAGCGGTGCAAGAAGGAGGAATGCCATCGGGCCCGAAGAGAGGCTTTGAAGAACCCTTGCGGGTGTCTTTTGATATGGATATGGACGAAGAAGAGGAGGAAGATCTCTGGCCGGCACCAGGACCAGAGACGGAGGGTTTTCCATTAACGACTACCGCCTCAACGCCAACGACATCCCCAAAATCCTCTACCGCGCAGCTTACACGAACCCTTCCCAAAAGGCACAGGACCCAGCCAAAGTCGGGATCTCGGTGCTTGGTATCAGAGACAACCTTCCAGAATCTCTTTATGAGTTAGACGGAGCTTTCTCTTGGCACTTCCTCCGCCAAGGGCTACGAAACGACAACTTGGACCCAGCCAAGAGCAACTTCGTCTCGGCATGGTCATCCAAGAAAGCGGCGGAGGATGCCATCAAGAAGATGGGAATGAACATCTCGAACGTGAATTGGGACGTGTATGAGATCGACGGGACGGAGTTGGCGCAGAGAGACGTCTTTGTTTTCGATGCCGAGAATTTGCGTCCGCGTCTGGTCTCAAAACAAAACGGCGAGAGTAAGTTGGGGCCGGAGAGAACCAAAGAACTGTTCTTGGTCTGGAACAATATCCCATGGCAAGCAATCGGATCCAAGCATCGCGTGAGCAAGGAACGGCTTTCGGAGATCGGACTGGGAGCGAAGAAAGTGAAGGATGTGCAGAATCGTTGTATTCGGGTCAAGAAAGTCCTGGAGCAAAGCGACGGTGTGGTTGATTTCGAAGAAGAAGATGAGGACGAGGATAACGACTGGCACGATGTTGAAAAGCTCATTTCCCACAAACCGACCGCAAGCACCAATCCGAGAAAGGCAGAGGAATACCTCGTCATGTGGTCAGGCCCACACATCCTCCGTGATAAGTACGAGTGGCGGACCAAAGACAACATAAAACAACCTCTGATCGACAACTATTGGGCCGAAGCCAGGGGAAAGAGCAACGCCATCCAGATCGCGGATCAGAAGGCAGCAGAGAGGAAGAGAATTGAAGAGCAGGCTAAGATGGATCTTCTGGCTGGAGCCGAGGAGGCTGAAATCAAGAGGGTCGGGGTGACGCGCGGACAAAAGAGAATGAGACCCGGAATGGCGAACAAGGTGAAAAGGGGAACTGGGGTATGAGCGGTAGTCTCAGGGCTACTGAGAGATTGTTCGTGCAGGGCAAGAGGAGTGACCAACTGGGGCTTTGGAAAATAGAGAATAATAGACTTTGGAAGATCAATCATAAATTTCTCAACTTGAATATTCCTTGATCTCCTTGCCTTGGTTTAACAGCGATCGCTTCCAAATCCTTCCTCTCGTACCTCCACAGATATGTCTTCAGATTGATCTACATGTGCTGACCTTCGCCGCTATCCAATAATTGCGTTGAAACAACTCATAGGTAGAGTTATATGACAGTAGAGGACATTGGCTCTGGTCAGTGAAAATCGGCATCAAGAATCGTCGGTCGCGCAGCTTTATCCAAAGTTTCTAGCGTCTGAGATGACCGCGACTTTTCACCATCCTGACGATGCGAATTGCCCCTCGTCATCGTTTCTTCGCCGGCATAAATCTTCGTAAGCCCCGTAAGTCATTTATTCATCCACCGCTTCCTACAGGTCTCGCAATCCCGCTCAGGTTGACGACTCCTCCCATCCCAACTTTCCTTTCATTCTGTACCCATGCGGGTACTTCAGCATCTTTGCCTGCTCGTTCAGCCTTAGCTTTCACAATCTCCCATACAGGAGGGAATCCTGCGTTGAGCGGCCCGCCTCTCTGCTTTGCCCCCAAAATGGCGAATTTCCCCTGATTGTGACTGATAAATCCACGCAAAAAGCCTTGCTGCACCAGACTGGCAACAATAGCTTCAATCTCCAACAAGTCCGGCATCTTATTTCCAAACACCGTTCCCTCTTGCGCCCCTAATTGTTTGGGGCCTTGTGGAGGAGGAACAAGATCAGGGGATTTCATGAACTGTGTGTTGGGGTGTGTTCGCCCTGACTGCATAACCGCCATTGTATCGACGGGCTTCTGCCAACCCTCTAATAGCTTCTGGCAGAGCTGAGCTGCTGCTAGCAAGTCTGTAATCTCCAATGTTGGTGCTTTGCGAGAATTTGGGTCGGACGGAAATTGATATGTGAGGAGGAATACTCTCCGCGCGAGAGAACGCCAGACCAGAATTTCGCATCGGTAGAGGAGAGGAAGGAGGACACCTCTTTGGAAGAACCATTTCTCATTTCCAGACTCGGGGCCCAAAGAACGCTTGAATGCAACGATATCTCCCTTTCGGATAGCTTCAGATATTGGGGCGAACTTTTCCAGAACCCCCGCTGCTTCGGGGCGTGACATAAAAGGCCGGGAGGGGAAACGACCAAGAATCATATTCGCTGAAATGAGATAGATGAGAATGTTTCGTCTCTGGTTGATACATTGAGCATGGCATTGATCGTATGCAAATTGGAGGCAAAGCTGGGCCCGGAAAAAGTGGTCGTTGACGAAGAGGAAGCGTCCGAGATAGAAGAGATATGTAACACGCTGACTAGCAGGGTAGAGGGCAAGCGGAGGCGAATGTTGCGAGATGTTGGTGAAAAGCTGATTTGCAGATTGCGTTTTCCGGCACTATTTTTGGATCAGATATATGCATACGGCAGAAGGGCGTCACCGTACCTTGAAAAATAACTTCAGCGCAAGATTTGCGAACGAGTATATGCCAATTTTCTTTCCCTCGGGGAGCCCATTTTGCCCAATGCCGTTTGGATTCGAACTTCTTTCAGTCAAGCACATTGTGAATGCCCTTTGTATATATTCTGCAGTGCTCTCAACCAACGTCTTCCTTGTCTCTCCCTGATCCATGTTCGTGACTTTGCGAAGCCGGCGTGTCAAGTCTGGTCGTTTGTCGAGCATCATAGCAAGTTTTGCTAGCTTCGAGGCTAGATATATGGCTGTTGGAAGAACGACTATCCCATGGCTCGAATTCGACAAGGCAGTGATGCAGGCGCTGCACATCTACATTAAATTTCCGTCTCCATACAACTTCCAGGGTATACATACTTGACGAGCCCGCTCAATTGCGAATGTGTCTCTAATAGATCATCAAAGTTGACGACCCTCCAAAACTCCAAGTAATCCTTCATAAAAGCCAGGAATCCGGGCCACACATCTCCTTCGTCAGCCTTGCCATTGTCGTTTTCCGGAATAAGCTTCTCGATGTGCCGCTCGAGGTGATCGCTGTCCTGATATGATGCTTTCAGCTCCTGGCTCAGCTGTGTATACTCGATGGGTACTGGCGGTTCGACTACAAGCCATTTCTGCAACTGGTCTGCATCTTTGGCTCTGAGGAACCCCGATATGGAGGTGAGGAAGCCGTCGAGGACGGGCATGGTTGCGACGCGTTGAGTTTGTAGAGGTAAATTATTCTTCGTAGATAATCATCATTAATATCGAGTCGTATGCCAAGCACATTGCAAACATGATTCACCGGCCATGGTAGGTCGTTATAGTTTCTTTCATTACGAGTCTTTGTTGTTGTCGTTCAAAATAAATTTAACGCGAGGCTGAACATTGTCCGAAAGAGGAAAGGCGCGGTCAACTGCCATTTCTTGATCGTCCATTTCTTGTCCTACACCATCCGTCACTTCCTTTCCAAAACATCGTGACAGCATCCAAGAAAGGAGAAAAGGGAATGAGTAAGGCAATATTCAGGTAGTTGATGAGCTAAGTATCCATCTTATCTTTCGTCCCCGTCAACGTTATTACATATGTCCAATTCTTTTTTCATCCGTCTCCCCACGCTGCATGCATTTATCAAAGACTTCAAGCGCATCTACAGTGTTATAGTCAACCCTAACCACTCTTTTATGTAACACCATACCGCCCATTTGAGCGTATTCTCACCATGCCGCCCAGTCGCGAGGAAAGTTCCGAAGAAAATGCCCTTACTTTTGCAGCTCACTTCTTCCTGACCGCTCCCGTAGCACTGCCTTACTTGTTGGTGCGAGATCATCGGGCGCCCAAAGGTTACTGTCGCAGCACATTTGCCCCGCGAGGAATGCTTGAAGGCAAACGACGCCGTGCCATCAAAGGGATTTTCAAAGGAAAGGAAAACCCCAAGCTCTTTGGGCCGCAAAAAGATTGCCCCCTCATGGCGCTCCCGGCAGAATTACGCCGCATTATCTTGAGAGAATGCGTCGGCGGCAATGCAATACATATTATGGACCGAAACCAGCTCTGTATGGCGGAGAACCCATTGGACTGCGACGGGCCATTGACAAGAAATTCCTACAGGAGCAGAGTATCGACGATGTCGCTTTTTCTTACTTGCCGGAAAATGTGAGTATAGTTCGGGCAATAAATTCTCTCGAGTCAAGTAACTTACGTACCAATAGCTACGTCGAGGCCTCTCATGAATTTTATTTAACCAGTCATTTCACCACCGCCATCGCCGACAAAATTGAGTTCCTCCCACGTTTTCTTCCCCAACACCGATTGGACACCATAACCTCTCTTCGATTCGTATGGGACCTTCTGGGTCCCCTCCACTACCTCCATCGAATCCATCGAGGTGGTCCCAAAGTGGTATACGTTTCAAGCACAAGATGTGGATTAAGATCTGGGCAAATCTTGCGAGCCTGAAAAACCTACAGACTTTGCACGTGGTCTTGAACAGTTCCAACGATTTCTGGGTCTTCTTGACCACAGCTGACCAAACAGCGCTGCTGGAGCCAATTAAGGCTGTGACAACCCCTAAAGTGTTTGAATTGGCAGTACCGAGCCTTGTCAGACCCGCCGACTGGGCCTGGATGGAGCTCCCTTGTGAGTTGATGCCGCCTAGAGATGGAAGGGCACGATGCTGCACGCAAGCACAGGTCAATTGATGAATTTCAGAGGTGGAGACACACTGATTGCTCTTCTGATGTGTAGGAGTTGTGTCTGTTTAGAAGATATGTAGACTGAGTTCGACATGCCAGTGGATCTGTGGCTTGCTTGAAATACAAATGCATATAATACTCGCAGAAACTCTCTTAATTAATTGAAAGTGCGAAACCTTTGCCGAGGCTACCTAGTGTAGCAAGTTGTGCCAAATCAGACATTCTTCCCTCCTAACGCCACTTTGCTTCGAAATGTCCCTTTCAAATGATACCACATAATGCCTAGCAAGATCTATCAGGTAGTGCGAGAATAAGGCCCAAGTCCGACGCTATCGGCTGCTAGATCGTGGTGAATAGTTCGTCATCGTCTTCCGAGATCGAATCAACTGCTCCGGCATCCTTGTCTGAATCAAACAAGCCATCTATGCTAGCAGTGTCCACGACATCCCATTCGCCATCCCATGCAACCATGCCTTTGAGATCCTCAGGTTCAAAATGCTCATAGAAATGAGAACAATGCAACTGCCGCATCCTCTGGATTTTGATAGTGTTTTCCAACACCGGAGACTCCTCCTTTTCATCCCCTCTCAAATCATCAGTCTCCCAAACGTCCGGAGCGGCCGGAAACATGCCCCACATAATCTTGAAAGAAGAAACAATGTTCAGATCCATGAGCCCCAGAGCAAGATCATACAGCAACCCCATGCGTACTCCAGGTTCCTGCACCTTCTGAAACCTATGGCTGATCTCGCCTCTCGCCAAAAGTTTCTCGGAATGGCATCCGTAACATTGAGCATCGTCCATGACCGCGCTAATCTTAGCGGGAGGCTGCACCACAAACATCTTGCGCCATGAAGCTTTCTTGTACAAGAAGCGATCAAGGCGTTCTTCGTCTTTGTACCAATCCAGCTTTTGGGTGTTCTTCATGGCATGGAACGTAGGCGTGGTGCCTTGGAACCAATCGTAGCGTCCAAAACATCTCAGATCGAAGAAGTCGGGCATGAGAGACTGGAGGAGCGGATTGAATTGCGGATTGTGGTTTCGGGTGTCGTTTTCGGGCCGGAAGAACAGAGCACGTTGGAGGAGGGGTGAGTTGGTGACGATGTCCTGCCAATAGCGGGAGACGAGTTGAACGCGGAGGAGAACGTGGAGAGGCAGGTGGACGAGGATGATTTCGAAGAGTTCTGGTGTTGCAAGCACCGTGGTCGATGCGAGGGTAGACATGGCAATTGGCGTTGTTGGATTTGAAAGTATTGCGCGATGGTCTCTCTTGTAGTGATTTCTTGGGTGGGGTATCGAGTCTTTCTGGATGGAAGTTGAGGTGTTCTTTAGAGATGGAGAGGCTGAGGTTGTGCCGCAGTTGATGAGATTAAGGGACGGCCCGCTACTGGACTTGGTTGCAGACGGGCGTCATGCCATCAACATAAAATATTGAATGATAAAGATAAAACTAGTTCATGCCCACATTGTGCTAGTCAATTCTTCCACTCGAAGGCATTGAATTGGTCGTTGTGGTCGCAAACCTGAGACGCAGAAGCGACTTAAGCCTCGAACAACAAAGAGAGGCGCATGCTCTGTTACATTCCTAGTATTACAGTAATAGATCTATTAACTTCCCAGTAATCGTCACAGCTTTTACTAAGCCGTCCCAGATGCTGCAACCTCTGTTGAGCATGAGGAGTTATAGTCACCTGACCTCGCGTCGCTTCCTCGCTCCTATTCCCTTCAACGCGCCTGCTGGTCGTCTTTGATCCCACATCAACACCCAAATCCACACTCAGAAAACTCGGAACAATGCCGGCCTCCAAGAAGACAGCTTCCAAGGCGGCGACGGCATCGTCACGGGCACCCGCAGTGGCGTCCGCATCGAACAATGCAGCAGCGGCAGTCGACAACCCCGCGGCCAGCATGCAAGGCATGGCGGTCACGACGATCTTTCATCCAAACATCGCCGGAATGAACCAGGGCCAGCTGAAAGACGTCAACATGAGCACCATGGTACAGATCCCCTCCGATATCCTCACCAACCTCGTCACCTCTCTCGACTGTCTTCGCCAGGAAGTCGCGCTGCTTCGCACCGACGGTGTACAACAAAGCAAAGACATAAAGGCACTGCGCAAGGATGTCGTTGATATCGCGAAGTCTCGTCAGGAGATCGCTTTACTGCGTACACAAGTTCGAAGCGACATGGTAAGATAATCCTCCAACACAGGCTCATGGCTCCTGGGCGTGGTATCAAACAGCCAATGTTGACCTGCTTCCAGAACGGCATTACTAGGGGCAATACAATTATTAATGATCAACTGAAGCGCCTAAACGACAGTGTTCGAGATCTTGAGAGAGAATCTGGTTCGGCAAAGGGATTCGCGTGCTTCGGTCAACTCCCAGTTGAGCTACGAGTCCGCATCTGGGGCTTCGCGTTGCACCAACCTGAACTATTTGCCTTGGAACTGAAATTTTTTCAGCACGAGGCCGATGTTTTCAGTTCGACCGGATATGGCGCAAAATGGCCGACGAAGAAGTCTCAGCTCTTGCGCGTTAATCAAGAGGCCAGGACTGAAGCTGAACGTGTGCTGACACCCCTCGGGTCCAAAAACAGGTTGCTCAACTTCCACTCGGATACTGTCTGGATCGTTAATCTGGACATGCCTGGCGAGGATTATTTCGAAATGGCTTGGGGCACGTTGCATAATAACGTTCGGACCCTGGCAGTGTCTTACGAATTCTGGAATTCTGACGGTGATGATTTTTATCCCAGGCAAATTGCACGGTATAACAAACTTGAGGAGCTAATCTTGATTGTCGGCACTGAAAATGGGCTTGGTAGGCCGATTATGGTAGAGCCTAGGAAAACCCCTTCCACTTATACGCCGAAATTTCCTAAAATGGAAGGTTCCTCAGGGGGTGCAATGGGCAAGAAAGTGTCAAAGGAAGTTGCAGACTTCAAAAAGGGCCGCGATGCATATAGGAAGCATTTGAAGGATGGTACGTAAGGCCCAGTCGGGCAATTGGAGAATAGCTTAACTAACATGAAACATCTAGAACACGGATTTTGCGACGAGTATTTATCGGAAGACGACGAAACTTGGTCGGTATGGAACAAGCTGCCCGTGGTTCAATTCCGGGAGCTTGTAAGCAGGGAGTCAACTGAGGAGGCAGGAAAATACCAATAAGCTAGGTCGGAGAAGTATAACAGCTGAAACAATCAAATCAATCATGGGCTTTATTGCACTGGCATCAGGAGAGGATTGCAATGGCAACCGCTCGTAGGTGTTACTCATACATTGCTAGTTAATTAAAAGGAGGAAAGCTACGCAGATTCTAAATATGTCCCAGCGAACCAAACCAGCGAACAACCAGCCAATGCC
>QGMK01000650.1:0-19672 GCA_007825345.1 Lachnellula suecica
AAAACCTAACCACCAAACCACCACAATGGATCTTATAACCCTCAACCTAGCAATCTTCTTCCTCCTCCTTCTCGCCCCGAACCAGCAAAGTTGCTTCGTTTACTTGCTTGTTTGATCACCTTTTTAATTTTGTTTAGAATTCTTTATTGTGCAACTGTTCAGGGCTGGATTCGTGGTGGTAACACTGGTAATGTATGTCGTCAAAATCCGGTTAGCCCTGATGGAAGACTGCGTACAGTCGATCTGGTGCTAACTCCGCCGTGTAGAGTTCAAAGACTGTTGATACACTTTGTTGTGCCTTCGTCTTAAGAGTCTATTGAGAACAGAAACTTCTTGCAGTGTGTTCTCAATGAAGGTTGGAGCTAATTCTGTTACGGTTCAGTCAAGTGCCTTTTATTTATTTGCTGACGCCGTCTCAGTCTGCCGACTCGCGACACCCCTTCTTCGCCATTCCATATTTTTCATTGAAAACGACAGCCTCACTTTCAGGCGATGGTAGTGGGGACTACACTCCCTCCCACATCTTTAGTATCAAGTCGTTTCTCTCGGTGTCTTTGTATTGCACTATGACAAACAGCTTTGGGGCGTTGATGCAGAGGAAGCTGGACTGTATCGATGCGAGTACGTTTTTGTCAACGGTGAGGGTGCGGCTATGTTTGGCACAGCAACTCGTATCGGAAGTGGTGGGGTATGCTTTCAGGAGGTTTCTGAAGAGTCTCAGGAATTGCAAGCCGGGATTCATTGCTAAGGGTGGAGGAGGTCGAGTTGAGTGCGAGAAGCAAGCACGGAGTCAAGGTCACATGGAGCTCTCGGTGGGGCAAATGAGTCTCCAAGAAAAGTATTCACCCTTCTCTGAGTATTCCACAAAGCATCAGATCAGACACTTGAATAATCACCATTTGAAAATTAAATCCGCCGTCCAACAATCCAACATCGCAGTACAACAGAATCTTGTTTCTTCTTCGAGAAATGGCTGGATCAGAATGAACTATAGGAATGAGATAGGGGAATGATCTATGGTTCAAACAAACAACGGCGATCAATCGTAGAGGATTATGGGGGTGCCTACGATGTGACGTCGTTTTGAGAAATTTCTCAATCAACAATACCCTGAGTTGCACTCGCTTCCAAATGGTATACTCAACGATCATGTTGATATACAGTGACCTCAAAGTAGGATAATGTTTCTCCATCAGCATCTTCGAACTCAAATTGCACTAACTTCCAAGTGGGGAGTTCGACGACGGGCAACTATCTCGGCACCGAATTGAAACTTGATGCCGGTGGGACCAGAGAGGCTCTGCTCTTATCTCAGTTGCACTTGCCGGAGAGGCTAAAGGCCTTAAAAAATGGTGCCCGCCATCGGTCGAGTGACCGGGCCGGATCTGCCACGGATATAATCTTTGAGAACGGCCTGGCCTGACTTCAAGGCTGCCTTTTGAGCTTCGCAGATGCAAGATCATGCAGATACCTATTTCCTCGTACGCATAATTCGTTGTATCTTGGGTCTGAATGAGCCTATAATGGTTGGAATATATGGATTGGAAAAATGTGGCGTTTATCTCGAAGATTGTGACGTTTTGTCAACACGCTTGATATGCTAGATTATGCGCTTCAATCAGTGACTTGTACTTACACCATATTTATATAGTGCTTTCAAGTGCCGACAGAGGAGATCGCAGTCTTGGCGCCTGGATAACTTTATACATGAGGGGAATGTCGAGATAGGAAGTCTCTTACGGCAATGCTAACACGGCCATCACAAATCCGCATATTCGGAAAGAACTCCGCGGTAAAAGTCGATGCCCGAAATATCACATGGAATTCAAAGATACACAGCGAGATCGTCGTCATGCCGCTCCATGCAGCTTGCTCCGTTCTTGCATGGTGGCGTGCGGGAAAACGTTGCTCGACGCATGCCCCCTGTAATCGCCGGTATTCCCCGCCGCGTGTGCGTCCCGTCATTTGTGAGATCTAGATTGTCTCGTGAAGGTATAGAATGCGGGGAAATTTCAGGAATCATTAATCCCCGTGATATACCTGATTCCCGACATGGGGAGGAGCAATTGACGGTCGATGGCGTGGCAAGAGGTCTCAAGAGGTGGAGGGTGCTAGTTCTTTAGCGGGCTGTTCGCTTCCAGCCACATCTTTTCGGGGACCCTTGCATTCGTATATGCATGACTCGTTTGTTCTTGCCGCAATATTGGCTACTAAACTAATCAGTTCTGATGAAGTGTACATTCTGGAATCCGATCAACCTGTGCACCACCATCTTCGAAATGCGATACGCGTCGCTTTGGTGCTGCCACACGAACCAACACGCTGGTTGAGGCACAGCTTCTGCAGCACGATAGGCTAAAGGTGTCGGACTTGGTATTTCTTGGTATGCATCGATTGACGAATTCAAGCTTTGTGGTGTTCTCGTAGCAACTTTTTGCTGGAATCTTAGAAAGACCAAATTGGATTGGATTTGCAAGATATCATTATGTGCTGCAAGAAAGACTTCGCCGAGTCTAATTTATATAAAACCAAATGCAAGAACGCCCGCTACATGCTTCATGTTATTTTATTTTACAGGTCCTGCAGGAGCAAGTACCTTCTTGTACAACCACGAGGAAACCTTAACACTCGGTTCATCGATCGCGTTGGTGGCTATTTCTGCAACCCAAAGAGTGACTGGCAAGAGAATCAAATGGGGAAGCCAGAAGGCTAGCTCGAAGCCCAGTGGTCCTGCTTTTGATAATGGAAATGCGTTGATCCAACCCGGTATCCCAATTGCATGAGTTTCCCTTGCCCATCCAACGGCTGAATATATCCTATTCCCCAATATCCACAAGACCGGTCCATGAACCAAGTACAGGGAGTACGATATGCGGCCGAGATATTGACAGAATCGAGTCTCGAAGAAGCTTTTGAGCCACCCTATGCGTGGAATCGAAACCACGAGGAAAGTTGCAGCCCAAAACAGATAAAACCATTTGTAGTCGTAGACTGCTTGTGGCTTCAAGAAGGATAAATAATACCATCCGGGGGTTGCTCTCAAATCCTCAATCTTGTCCGTGTGGGACGGTACGCCACCGAGAAATATGCTGATAACGAAGAGAGCGTTGTAGATGTAGCTTTTATACGGCTCTAGCTTGTAAAGGAAACTAGGCAAATCGTCGTGCTCGGCGAGCATATCCAAATCGGCGAGAAGTAATCCAGACATGAATAAGGAGCCAAAATAACCATCTGCAATGTACATAAAGTAGTACATAAGGAAAAGGTGGCCACACAGACGAGCATTCTTCGTGAGTCGTGAAAAGGCTAACAGCGCCGTGTAAATGATAAGTGAGCCTCTGAATTCAACAGGTATGGACCAGACGTGGAAATTGTATCTGAACATCGGTTCGCCTCCGGACCTGAATACAAATGTGAAATTTTTCAACTCTGTGTACCAAAGCCATAGCTCGGCGCCCCAGGTTTCTTGGTGCACTTCAGGCTCAGTCCACAGTCCAAAAAGGTGCCACGAAGTCATGTAGAGGAATGTCGTGACAATGACTGGGATGTGCAGTCGTGGCCACCGCCTGAACAATGCGGAAGCCAGATTATCTCCAAGTTTTAGGTGCTCGCCTGCGTAAATGAGACTCAAAGGTTTTAAAGATAAAACGTATCCAGAGATGACGAAGAACACCGTCACTGCGAAATGGCCGCCAGTGAAAAACGTTCGCACTACAGGTAGACAGATAAAGTACCAACGATTGTCGTAACCCCAGCCTGTCTCGAGCAGTTTATCTCCAAAATTCGGTTCCGAGTCGCGTGCCCACAGGTGATGGTGTTGCCAATAGACCAAGAGAGCTGCAAACCCTCTCAAGCCATCGAGATATGCTGTTTTCCTAAGGGACTGTTTACGCGGGCTTGTCTTCCAGAATGACGGCCTGGCAAAGTCCACACTCCATTTTGAAGTCCTGGCGGGCGACCATGGCGCAGGTTGTATGTCCGTCTTGATGTCGTCCCAATATCCATTTTCCAACAAGCCTTCCTTTCCACCACTCGAAGGCATTGGAGCAGGATATCAAACACGCACTGCCACCCTGATAGTGAGAGAAGAAGACAAGGTATTCGATGAGGGGAGATTTCGAGGAGGCGCGGTTCGCCAAGATGACGTCTCAAATCAGAGAAAAATATATACAGATAAAAAGATGTAGTGGATTGAGCTCGCGAAACAGGGTTGAGCTCAGCAGAAACTTCCGTACACCAACTACGTGCTCAGGTACTTCAGCAGCGGGTATCAGGTAACATCGCCCATCACATGCGGTGCTTTGGGTGGGCGAGCCCCAACTCTTACCAACACCCACTAATCCCGAGGCTGGGATCCTCATGCGGGGTGACTAAGTGGACAGCAGGCGCGGACTGATTGCGGGGAGTACAAAGACCAGGCCCACACCTTATCTCGGCCATGAATAAGTAGGTTTCCAGGAACGGCTACAGGCTGGCCAGGAACCAGCGCTTGCTGGCCCGCTCTGTAAACCAATGCCCATGATTCGCCCAGTGCCTTCGGGAAACTAATTTAGCTGCGCAAGAAGCCCCTACCTTCAGCTTTCCTGTTCGCCGATCTTGCCACGAAGAATTTAAGATGCAGCCTCAAAACTCAACCGCAACGGCCGATGGGCCGTTGGTGAAAAACTTGTTGCAGCCGACGATAGTTTCTTCCACTCTACCTCGGCGCCGTCTTCAGGGTCCACGTCAGATCAGAAACTATCGACTCTTCGATCCTTCTCAACGCCGTTCTCAATCGTGCCAAACAGGGTTCCAGAAAATAGGGATTGCCCCTGTCACACCCCGCATCTGTTGCTACTCTAGTGGGAAGGTGCTACTGCCGCTTTGAGTTACCTACACTTCGGATACAACACAAAACCGCGCCGTAGATTCCTCACCCTGGAATTTGCCTGACGTCCTGGTACTATGCAAGGCCCGGCTCTAAATTGAAATGCTCGCATGTGCTCCCATCCTAGGAAGCCCCCGCCATTGAGCAATGAACAACGAGCACTAGTCGTCCTCCCCCCCGGCTCCGCCGAATCTACCTTAAAAATCAATACAATCCATCCTCGGGACGCATGTGCTAGGCGGCGATCAGCATGGTCCACAATGGCACCCCACCCCACTGCCAATTGATAGCTTTGAGCTGCATGAGCTTGCAGCAAAGCTTAACGTGCGTCTTCCTCCCACCTTGCTCGACTTTTTTGTATCCTACTACACGTAAGTTACGACAGAGGCGAAGATGAATGCCATGATGTCGCAATTCGTGGGCCAACTACCGACTAGGGTTATTCGAAGAGCCTTACCAGCATATGTCGGATGTATATTCTTGTTTCTCTTCCTCTGGAATCTCGACTCCTTCGGCTCTGGGTCTTCAGAGGTCGGAGGTGTGCTGAAGCGCGACGTAACCCAGCCGTTAAGGGCAAAACCACAAGACCAATTCCCGAGGAAAATATGGCAGACTTGGAAGGTTGATCCATTAGACTTCGAGGAAAGAGACCTTTCTTGCGCCAGGACATGGACCCAGAAGAATCCAGGCCACAGGTACGAGGTCCTCACAGACAGCAACGATATGTACTATGTCGAAACACATTTTGGCCCGCAAGGTCTCAATCGTCCCGATATAGTGTATATGTACAGATCTCTTACCTTGAAGATTATCAAGGCTGATCTTTTGCGGTACCTGGTAATGTACGTCGAAGGAGGACTATATGCCGACATTGACGTCGAAGCCCTGCGGCCCCTGGACCGATTTATCCCCGACCGATATAACGAGAGAGATGTGCAAATGGTCATTGGTGTTGAGATTGACCAGCCAGATTTCAAAAACCATCCTATCCTAGGTAAAAAGTCAGAGTCTTTTTGCCAATGGACATTCATGGCCAAACCTGGACTTCCAGTCATGATGAAACTCATCGACGGCATCGTAAAATGGCTCAACGGGGTTTCAAAAGCGCAAAAAGTCCCGGTTTCGGAGATCGTGCTCGACTTCGACGAGGTTATAAGCGGCACCGGTCCCTCAGCTTTCACCGGTGCGCTATTGGCAGATATGAGTCGCAGAGAGGGGAAGACGGTCACTTGGAAGGATTTCCACAACTTGGGCGAATCCAAGCTTGTTGGCGGTGTTTTGGTGCTCACGGTTGAGGCCTTTGCCGCCGGTCAGGGCCACTCGGATTCTGGAAATCATAACGCCAGGACGGCGCTCGTCAAGCATCGGTACCATGCCTCCCAGTGGCCCAACCAACATCATCGATACAAGCACCCTGTCTTCGGTGAAGTTGAAAAGTGCAACTGGGACCCCGAGTGTGTCAGTATGTGGGATTACAGCAAGGCTGCGTTTGAACAACTTCCTGCCGAGGAGCAAGCCCAACAAATCGCAGAGAAGGAAGCTGCAGATAAGATCGAGTTTGAGAAGGAAGAGGCTTTGAAAAGAATGGATAATCTGAAGAAGCTCACGGTGGAAGAGCAGGCCAACTTGGAGAAGCTAGGGCAGTGGGAGAGGGAGCAAGCCAGGAAAAAGGCTGAGGCGGAAGGGAAACCGCTTGAAGGTGATGCTAAGCCAAAGGAAGGAGAGGATGGTGCCAAGGGGGCGCAAACAGAATCTAAGGAGGGCAAAGACGCCGAGAAACCCCTCGATTCTCCAACGACCGACGCTGCCAACGATGCCCAAAAACCCTTAAGCCTCTCAGAACCCGAGACCGAGAATGTCAAAGCCGACGAGAAGCCTGCCGAGAACCCTCTCGACCTGTTAGGAACAGTGGATCGAGCGGCCGCTGAGGACCCCTTAGAGGTTCTACCAGAACCAAATACGGAAGAGAATACTCCTCCGTGAAAGCCGACCTGGTCAGAGTTCTAAGACATTTGGAATGAAGAACGAACGACGTAATAGATGAGAACTTTCTGTTTTGGTAATAGAAATTGGAGTTGGGGCTTCTGGTTGGGGCTGGACGCTGAATACGCCTGGACGACTTGAACGACTCCTGGCCGTTGCTACACCCCACGTATTTTGCATTTCGGCGTCAAGAGAGGGTAATTGAACGATAGGAAGAGTTTCGAGTCGGTGTACATAGAAAGAGACTTATTCATAGAATAAGTAATTTGAATATGAGAAAGCGCGGGTCTTCATCTCTGCGGAGAGAAAAGGCGCTATAGTAACTCATTGGACCCAAGATTTCAGCTCCTTTTATTTGATCCGCTCGGTGAACTGACACTCTCTTTTTGTTTGCGCTTTGGTCACAACTAGATGAACTTGAAGCTATTTCATGCATCTTCCCACATTAACCTTCAAATCACTGACTTCTCCTGTCGCCTCCCGGGACACGCCTCTCGCGGGGGCTGACGCACACTGTGCTGTCACACCTACACATATCCGTGCTCTTGCCTTCTGTGATTCACGACGTAGAGGGGTCCAGAACCAGGGGTACCATTTGAGAGGCTGTCAACTGCATTCTTTAAAAGGCAACGCGTATTGGGATAGATCTTTCAAACCGTGAGCATCCGGCACACAAGCCTGGCATGCCCCCTGGTCTTCTCTTCATTGTACAGTATGAGACAGGCCACTCGGCTGGAATCCAGGTTTGCACGACAGTAGGGGTTCCACTCATTCGTGTCCGCATGCAGTGCGACCCCCAACACTCCGGAATGCCGTCTTGAGATAGTGTTCGCATTGAAGGGCTGCAGCTGAAAGTTCTGTAGGACCATATGACCTTGCTAGACACAATTGTGGTAGGACCTTGGAAAGATAGACAGTGAATTTTTCCTTGGGCCGGAGACAGAAGGAGGAGGGAAGAAAAACCCTCTGCGAAGAATGATACTATGCAGCCATGCCGATCTGAGACATTGTCATCTTTTCTAGCCAGCTTTGCGCCCCCAACTACCATTCTCAGAATACCAGTATCAAAATAGCTGTAAAAAAAAGATCTGAGCCTTTAAAAAATAGAAAAACCATGGCAAAAGCTTGTCTATTTGAGAACTCCGCCGCGACAAGTTCTCGCCTTGCACTGTCGCGACAGTCATTGAAGCGATCACGGGCAGGACTTCTGCAACACGTGGAGGAAATTAATGGACATTCTTGAATTGGAATTTGAAGTCCGTACATCAATTGTAATCGATGCTGTCGCTATTGTTGCAGATATTTCAAGCCCGGGGTTCGTAGAGGGCCTCTTTTCATCCTGGTGTTAATCTCATGCACGGCAGACCCCACCCCACCCCCACTACTGTATGATGAATGTTGAAAATCCGAAAATCTGGGAATCATCCAGCTACATAGAAAAGGCATATACGCACGGCATCGACTCTTTGTTCGCGTTGGCTTCCTAATCAATCATAGCTTTGTTCAAATATCTTAGTAATGAAGCCAATCGGATAAGGATTTATTTAGATTCTATTTTTCCTTCACCTCCAGTCAACATCCTACCCCGCCAAAGAGATTATATATAAGTACGACCATGCCTATCTTACTTGCGAAACAATGCAGAAATCAAGTAGCACAAAGGACTCTTTTGGTCAAGGTAACGTAAACCGGCGTCAAATCGGGGCAACGAACCGGTGGCCACCGCAGAATCTTCCGAGCACCATCCACCCTTTCCACAGGAAAGGAGATGGCGCTCCAGTTCGAAGCGATTGGTCTGAGATTATACGGTTACACTTGATCAGGATAATGCCTGCGAAAGAATCTTGCTTCCCCTCAATTCCCACTTCCCGAGAAGATTCCTGTCACAAGCAGAAGCTAATTGAGAGACAGAATGGCCCCCAGCGAAGAGATGACGGACGCCGAGAAGGGGTTTGAGGACCTCCAAGCGGATCGGAGACCCCTTGCCGACCTTCCGAACGAGTCTGCTGCGAATGAACCTATATCCTTAGACCATGCTCCTCTCCATGCCAACAAACCCGAACCCCCCATCAAATACCTAGCATGGGCACACCGAGTTGAAGATTTACTGGGATTTGAAGCTCGTGGGATTCAGCAAGTCAAACGAAATGAGCAGACTGAAAGGACTACCCTCGGTTTTGTTCAGATTGTGATGATGTGGCTCTCGATCAATACGGCATCACAAAACGTAACGCTGGCGAGTATTGGACAAAGCGTTTTTGGCTTGGGATTTGTCGATGCCACATTGTGCAGTGTATTTGGGGCAATAGTTGGAACTATTCCCGTAGCGTATGCGGCTGGCTGGGGTCCATGGAGTGGCAATAGAACCATGGTATGCTTATTTTCCCCCTTGACCCGGAATATGGTTGCACAGTGTTCTAACTTAAGCCAAGGTTTGCGCTCGCTTTTCGATGGGGTGGTGGCCTGTCAAGCTCTGCGTGCTATTCAATCTAGTAATACTGATAGGATATTCCATGATAGACGCCGTGATTGCCGGCCAGATCCTCTCTGCTGTCTCACCGAATGGCTCTCTCACGGTTTCGGTTGGAATTGTCATCACTGCTATACTCACAGTGCTTGTGACCACGCTTGGAATCAAGTTCTTCCACTATTATGAAAGGTGGGCATTTCATTCCGTGGACAATTTTCCAGGCTAACCTTTTCAGATACGCATGGATTCCTTCAATCGCTGTATTTCTGATTCTGGCGGGAACAGCCGGGCCACATTTTGACACCCATTCAGCATCCACCGTTGAAGGAAGAACACTCATTGGAAACCGCCTCTCTTTCTTTTCCGTTTGCCTTTCCTCGGCTATCACGTATGCCCCTGGGGCTGCTGATTTCCTGGTCTACTGCGATCCCAAAGTTGCCACCCGCTGGAAAGTCTTCGCAGCAACTATGACTGGCCTGACCCTAACATTCACGTTTACCTTTGTCATCGGTGCCGGGCTTTCTTCAGGAATAGCAAATAACCCATCGTGGGCTGCTGCTGGCGCTGGAAGTGGTGCTCTCGTTGTAGCCGGATTCGACGGACTGGGCGGTTTTGGGAAATTCTGCTCAGTAATGTGTGCTCTTGGATTGATAGCAAACATGGTGGCCCCAATTTATTCTTCAGGAATCGATTGGCAAATTCTGGGACGATATCCGGCCGTTGTCCCTAGATTTCTTTGGAACATTTTGGGTGTCATTATCTTCACTGTCTGCGCGCTTGCCGGAAAAGACCATCTTTCTGAGATTTTCACGAATTTCTTGGCTTTGATGGGATACTGTAAGTCACCATCTTGGTTCACGTCCGAAAGGGTTACTAACAAGCTGTCAGGGGTTGTTATGTGGATCGTCATTACACTAGAAGAAGAATTCATATTTCGGCGCAGGATGAAGCCTACACTCGTTTGGAGTGATTGGAACAGTCAGGACAAGCTTCCGATCGGCTTAGCAGCGATGGCAGCTTTCTGCGTAGGCTGGGTTGGTGCAGTCCTTTGCATGGCACAAGTGTATTTCATTGGCCCTCTTGCAAAATTAGTTGGGGACTATGGTGCCGATATGGGCAATTACGTTGGGTTCGCTTGGGCAGGCTTGGTGTATTTACCCTTGAGATATTTGGAGTTGAAGAAATTTGGGAGATAGATTTTTTGGAAGACAATTAGGAGTAAGAATCTTATCAAAACTCTTTGGACCGGAAAGCATGATGGGAAGAATAGTTGAGGCAAGCTCAATGCGGGGCAGAAAAGCTTTTATGTGGCGCGGCCCGTTGGCCTGAGAATTGACTTTTGGCTCTTTTCACTTTCCTTCCTGTAATGCCAAGTGGTCCTAATGCGGTAGGATTGATCCATAATAAAATTTTGCGCTGCTATTCATTTTCCGTTTCTGGGCTTTGACTTGGGTTTCTCGCAATGCATAAAGAGTCTTGGTCATGTTTCTCCGAATACATACTTCCTTCCAGTGAAACCAAACCTCGGAAAGGAACCGCGAATTGTCTTTGGCTAGTGTTCAGATTAATTGGGGATACTACAGGTAAGGGCAGACCGTTACTTCAGATATATCTCCGCAACACCATAACGGAGGCTGCCGTCTGGGGGTTCCCGAAAAGCGAGAAATGAGTCCACGTAATTCGAGAGTTCGACTTTCTCTGTCAATTTAGACCAGCCTGGTTGGAGATGCTAGAATATATACAGCCATAAATGCGAGTGTCTCCGCCCCTCCAGAGCGAGCCACTGCCAGAAAAGAATCCAAAAATATATACAATAAAAGCCTTCCAATGAAAGTGTTTTGAACCGCCACGCTTCGACTGGCTCGAAGCCTACTTTTCAACCGCCCACGCCCTTGCCAACCGCGGAGTTTTCGTTGATTAAAAGCTGAGAGTGTTACCAGCAGATCCAACCACCGCAGCCTTAACAGCAGTATTTGCGACCTTGGTGTACGAGTAAGGCACAGTCTTGAGGGTACCAGCCAGCGCGGCATTGCTTGCACCGCCGAAGTCGTTGTCGGTCGCCACAGCATATCCGGAATCTGTGCTGTAGAGGGGTTTCTTGCTGTCGACGAACACGTTTGACTCAACCAAGACTTGCGCACCATCTCGAGTGTTGATCCCGTCAGCGACCGCATTGTAGTAATTGTTGAAGATGTGACCGGTTCCGAAACGAATAGATGGGGTACGACTGTTGATATTGTTGAAGTAGTTGTTGCTGTAGGTGACGCGCAAGTGTCCGGTGTCCTCGGCACTATTATCATCAGAGTGACCAACAAGACTAGCCTTCCAATGGTCGTGAATGTATGAGTTGGAGACAGTGACAAAGTCAGCGGCGTGGGTAAACTGGCATATGTTAGTAAGGGGTAAGATGATAATGAGAAGATCGTTACATCAAGGAGACCATCATAGTAGTCTTTGTCGTGGGTCATATCCGAGGAGACATCAACGTGATCGATCCAAACATTGGTAGACAATTGTACTCCAATGGCGTCTCCGTTATCCGCAAGCACCTTAGCGATAGCAATGTTCCGGATAATGACGTTGGTTGCTTCCTTGACTAAAACTCCGAATCCAGTGAGCTTTGCCCCAGAGTTCTTTCCAATAATCGAAGTGTTGCTTCCAACTTTCGCCTGGTCTGCCGTTTGGGTGATTGCTCCGCTGACGACAACGACTTTTTTCGCAGTTCCTGCAACAGCGGCTGTGAACTGTGCATATGTTGATACGGTTGTCGTGGTGCCACCTGCTCCTCCTGTTGTACCGCCATTTTGGGAAGCGTAACCTATAATCATCAGTCGAGATCCAGTACCAGTGGGATATTTTTTTTACCGGTTCCGGACTATGGGTCGGTCAGTACAGTCATTCTGAAGAGATGATATTGAGCTTACATCTGTAATACTAGCACGCTTTGCGATTTCAGCAATGTTTACAACCTCGCTGGAGGTCGGGGTTGCGGCTGCCAGAGCAAGCGTGGCCATCAAGCCAGCAGATGCAACTGAAAACTTCATACTTGTAAGTATAAGGTGTGATTTTTAAAGCTTAAGATAGCTGAGCTAGAATAAATGAATGAATGTTCCAAAAATAAAAGAGTGCGCTGGTGATCGAAAGATGAAATGAAGCAAAACTTTCGCTTCTTATACACAAAAGTCTCTGTGGCCGTCAACATGGCTATCATTGGCGGTAATGAAGCCTCCACGTACTTTTGCGGCTCGTATTAGAATTGTAATATATCTCAAATACAGCCAAGTCTCTCTGAACCCTGACGAGTCGTTCCTTCAATCAAAAACGCGGAGCATAAGTGGGCACTTGCGGATCCTATAATTTTTTCAAGAACGCGGAATTATTCTTTCGATTAAACGAACAAGACAGGAGGAATATTATCGGCGGCACTGCCCGAAGACGATGTGCGGGGAAGAGACAGCCGTGGCGGAGTGTGATCAAAAGACATTGTTTCGATTTGTTTCTAGCGAGCTGGTGATCCCTTGGAAACCCAGTTTGTCCGCCTATGAAATGATGTACAGTAGGAGACAGCGAGATTTTCAAAAGTCAGGAGGAAATATTTTGCTAGGTGAACATTGTAAATTTTAGGGAGGCGCGCCGACGGAAGCGTGGTGTCGAAACATGGCCAAGAGTGGCCAAGAGCGGCCAAGAAGAGCTAAAGAAGATCACAAGAAGCCACGAGTTAAAAGCGGTCCTATATATAAACGAAACGTCTGCCAAGAGCACACGAATCTTACTAAATCAAAAAGTTGATAGAGTTGGACTTAATTGCTTCAATTTGCTTGTATTGGTATTCGTTAAATCCCTTGCAAGAGGAGAAAAAAAGAGGTTCGCACCATGTGGTGTCTCCTTCAGCGTTGCTCTCCCTGGCAACTAACCAGGGAATATCTAAAAGCAGCGACTCGAGCTTCCAGCGCAGTCTTGCGTATACTGGATATCGCCTTTTGACGAGCTGGGTCCAGTTCTCGGGGTTGTAAACCCTGAAAACGCGCCACGGAAGCCGAATTCCGGAATCGCTGCCAGTGTTCATTCGGGAGAGCGATGAAACGATGATGGTAATCAGACCATCTGGTTTTGGGAGTAAGAGAACAACACAGTTGTCCACAGCAATGTGTGCAAAGGCGATGACGCCCTCGGAATATTAGAAAGATCACTTGGCCGGCCCCATCGACTACAGCTGACGAGTTCTCGGCCCCTCTCTTAACCTTTTACCATAAATTGAGTCACTCTTAGGTATGTACCAGTGAACTCTTTGGTGCTAGTGAAATGTCTGGTATCAGTGACATGGTAGTTAATAACTGTAGTCTGACGCTCTATACACATCACAAATAACTTGTACTGATAAGACCTAACGACAAACGTTAATTTAACTTACGATACGAGTTGGGGACACCTACCTGGCTGTACAAGGAAACTTCTCATCAAAGGGCTCCATTGCCAGATTGCCACGACATATGTATCTGAACCAACCGGCAAACCCGGTCAAGAGGGAAAGAAAATGGGGTGGCTGTCAAGTCAAAATCTTTGTTCGTTTCTAGCTATCTTCTCATTAAGTTCTCTTTTTTTTAAAATTCTTTTCTGGTTGGTACCATTTGTGGACTTCCAGCGTATATGGCGCCGACTTTCGAGGTTTCGAGACAAAGTCTTGCAGATGAAAGAGCCTCTGCGGGAATTTGATGGTAATGAGGAGCAAAAGCTTCCACGGCCTTCCGTCTCTATATAGAATATAGAATATAGAATATAGAATATAGAATATAGAATAAGAAACCGCCATCAGCCAAGAAGAATATTCTAGATCTGTGGGGTACTCTGGTTACAGAGCGATTTCAATCGCCCTATGTCGCAAAAGCGTCTCATGTAAAGACGTACGTCAGCCATCACGTGCTCCACTTGTTTTGTTTCATACCTCGATACCGACTCGGGAAATACTTTCCGGCTGGATTACTGTTTCTGGAAGGCTGGAGGTTCCTCGGTGGCCATTTCGAGTTGGTGAGGTTCACATTTAGATGGGCCACCCCGTCCATGCACATCTGGTCCACATCGCGAGTCCCCTCACGTTAAATTTAGCCTTCTGGGCCCAAAAGCTTGTCCTGCTTTAACTGTTCAAGCATTTGGAGAAAGCTCTACCTGATCTTGCATGAAGATTGGGATCTCTTACAGTGTATATTTGCGCGTCGTTTGAACTTTTTGTTTGAAAGTATTACCAGCTTTGGCACATCACGGAGGGGATGCCCTGCTGGGAAGGCTTCAAAATGTTTGAGCTGTTCAAGCGAGTTGTTAGTGAAGCGGACTTATCTGACGCTTTGACAGGGTAGGCTTATGCTATGGAGGCTCAATTGCAAGTCACTGAATGGGAAATCTTGAGCCACTCCGCCTGCCGAGTATTCCCCCGCAGTGGCTTAGCTGCCTCCGAATGTTTGGACTAACCTCTCCGCCGTGTTTAGAAATCGTCCGGTCACAGCCTCTACTATAGAATAAAGGCTTCAATATCAGATAATGTGGATGCTTTGAGCGCATTACCTACGCATACTGTCCAGCAGAACTTGCGTGGCAGTCAGAGAATGTTTCTCGAGGGAGAAACTGTTCTATTTTAGAAGTTATGCTGGCAAGTATGGAAGAAGAGATACAGGTACAAGCGGACTGGTATTGTTATATATATCAGGACTTCATCACTTGATGAATTTCCTTTCCATCATCTACAATCATCTTCATCAACATCTCATCTCACTCCATATCTTCTCTTCCGCAGCTGGTCTGATAATTTCACAAGAAAACTTCGTTAATAACTCTTACAACTTATTCACATTATCATTCCTAGCCGGTCTACAAAAAAAATTAAAATGCAGTTCAACATCAACACCGCTTCTCTCATCGTCCTTTTCTGCAGTGCTTTCGCCGCACATGCTGCTCCTCTGCCAGGATCCACCATTGATCTCGAAATCAGGGCAAATGGTCCCCCCAGAGCTGGGGTATGTCTTTCCTGCATATCCCCATTTTAAAAGTGCCCAACTAAGCGATCAATAGCCACCTGCCGGCGGGCCGAAGCCTGGTCCTCCTGGCCCTGGCCCTCGCGCCCCAGCAAACAATGACGCGCCAAACCCTCCCCCCGGAGCCAACCCTGCTGGCCCTGGAGCTGGTGCTGGAGTATGTATTCACTTTCAACGTTTAGATGGTCAGGACTGACATACAAGTAGGCCGCTGCTCCCCGAGAGGGAAACTAAGATGATACTACAAATTTTGTAATGCGTCGCTGGCTCGATCGGGTGTATGGAAGAAGAATATCGAGATTCCATTTGATATGGTCACACGCTGCTGGCCGGGACCAGTGATAGTGTCTCGATATTGTAGTAACAATCAATAAAGCTGATGAATATAAATGAATTTGCTTATTACAATTACGTCCCTTTAACTTTCAATGTGACAACTTCTTTGAGCACTAGGTCATTGCTGCAAGAAATTGTCAAAGATAACACAATTTCTAGCGGAGTGATGTCTGGTCTTGACAAAGTTCTTACTCGATCTCGCGAAGGAAGTCAGGCCACCTGGGCTCAGATTCAAGGCCTAGTACGGGAGAAGGTGGGTGGGGGCTCACCGCATCTGTCGTGACCGTTGCAGAGCGTACGAGCAAGAGCTTACACCAGAAACATATGGATAGCAAGAGATATTAGGTCCACTTGGAAGTTTAGGGCGTGATGTCTCGCATACAATATTTAATCACTGGTCAAGCAATGCCCCGTGTTGGTGGCGACACCACGTGGGATTACTAATTAAGGACACTTCTCGAAGGAATGCCTATTTCTGGCCTGTCGAGGAGGTGGTGTCAAAGAGGAATGCCAAGCTTTTCCGAGGGAGCGACTGTTACGCAGCGCGGAATCTGGCGGTGCTGCGTGATTGGTCTGTTGGGTGCGAAGTGTTGGCAGCCTACCACACCTATATTTCGCAAGCCACACATTGCTCGCGACAAGAGTGAAAAGGTGAAAGTTCAAAGGCAAAAGGCAAAGGGCGATTGACAGAGTGCCTTTTTAAGAATTGACATCAACTACTGATTTCGTTCTTAAGACGGTACAAACGTTGCTGCCCAAGCAGGCCAAGCTGACTAATGGAGGGGAGCCTGGCCACTCACCACAGCTGTTTGTGAACAAAGTTCAGGTTGGGAACAAGGTTTGCTAGATAGAGATGATTGCTATAAACGAGCATGTATAGTGAGTAACAGTAGAATTGTTTCAACTCTGTGGACAGAGTCGCAGCACAGTGATGTATATTGAGGCTAGAAACGTGAATTCAATGAGGCCTATCCTTACCTGTAACAAAATTTGAAACAGCTACAAGAACCTGACTTTAATCTCTATACACATATCTAGAGTCTGCAGTTCAAGAGTATAGGAGAGCTTTGGCTTGCGTTGAGAATATGAAAGCCTGAACCAGATTCAGATCCAACGCCCCTGATATGATTCCAGGTGTAGACAAGAGACACAGCCTGACTTATTGCCTTCCATGAACTCTCTTTCTTTCGAAGACCAAGATCACTTCGGGAGAAAATCTCATGCTTGTCACAGGAGTGAGTACTGGTTGCTTGGTGCTTAATTCTACGCGGGCAACTGACTACAGAGCTCAAGAAGAAGTCGACTTGGCAGCAAGATTATTACATGCAACCGTTCAGGGCACTGGGAACGATTGATATAACTAAGCTCAGATAGGAACAACGACGTCAAGTCGTGCTTGTGCCTCGCGGGAGGATGGATAACGTTGTGACCAACAGCTTCAGATCTTCATCCCCCTTGACGGTGCACGGGCCTTCCAACGGGGCTGGACAGTTGGCCAATCCATCTGGAAAGTACTTAAATCGACGACATCTCTTGACAGAAAAGATAGGAGTGAGCTGTTATGATATGCAGGAGGTGTGGGATATCGCTTAGCCCTTCGGAGGGTAGCCTGCACGCCGCAAAAAGCCATGTCTGTGATTGGCTCTTACCGAGGGGTCCGCAGCCCGCATCATAAAAGCCGCGACACCCCCTCCTCCCAACACCTTTCTCCCACACTCTTGTTTTTACCTACAACCAAGCTGGATCTCCATTTCGGTGCCCATCAAAGTCATTCCAATTTGATTGAACGTCGTGAGCCCCCTGTGAGGACTTCCTCACGTGAGCCATATCCGGTACCCTCGATCTGTGATTATAGCTTGATTGGGCGAGGCAGAGAGCCAAGGCACCGCAGCATTCACCGATCCTCATCAACTCACCAACCCCGGAGTGAGAGTCATCGATTCAACCACCTCCAAGGCCTATTTTATCAACTTTTCGAACCAAGGAAGACAGAGAGATACGTAACCCACCAACACAACGAAAAAAAAAGTGTGCTCGCAACCTCCACGCCGCCCGCAAGGAATGACTCCCTCCGGACATCGAGATCACGACACCAGGTATGGGCATCTCGCCAATCACCCGGCAATAGCAAAGCAGAGATATGCTTCCACAACCAAACAGCCCTCAACGGTGCCGTCGGCATTTTTGAAAAGGCGTCATGGAAGCCAAAGCAAGAAAGTTCGCTTCGCATCAAACGTGATTGACAATGAAAAGAAGCCACGGAGGACAGTTTCCCCACTTCCCCAGCCGGATTCACCACCGCACAGCGGAACGATGTCCCAGCTCGCCCATAAAGTATCTATAGCTGCAAGCCGAAGATCGGGACCATCATCATCTTCCACCATTTCAGCGAACACATCAAGGCCGATGGACCCGCCACCAACGAAGTTGCCAGCCTTCAAGCACATAGAGCCTGGGTCTGCAAACACCTCTGCCCGAAGAAACCCTTCTCCGACGACCCACGCTCCGACTAAACGTGGTCACGAGATTTTGGAAATTGCACCGTACAGAACAAAAGCTACTCACCTACCAAAACGAGGAGACTACGACAGCTCATCCAGGCCGTCAAAGACCATGGCGCCAGCCAACACGTCGACAAAGAGGACTGTGGTAGCACCTCCCAGACCTACCTACAGGCCTCCTCCAGTTCCCGAGGTACCGAGACGCCAAGGGCCACCACCAACTCCACGACCTGCTCGGCTCCCCTCTCCAGAGCTGGATGACATCAGCTACAGGCCTTTCTGTAGCTGCAACAACACAGCCTGCCGTGGTTACGAAGACTCCCATGATTCATATGGCCGGCCACTTTCCAAGATGGAAGCCCAGCGTAAGAGTGAATCCGAAAGTGTTGACTCAACCATACTAACCGTCAATACAGTGCAAGCTGCTCAGTCATACATGAAGAGTCGTAGGAAGTGAGGATGTTTGACGTCCTTGCTCACCTTTTGCCTGGGTTTGGGTCGTTCCATATTTTTCGTTGGTTTCGAACATCCTTATTCAACCTATTTTTATTCAGTGTGCGTAGGATAGTACTTTAGTTATCGTTGGCAGTATCGTTGTGATGACACCGGAAGAACCGGTTGGTTTTGCGTTATGGGCGTTCATTTGGGATCGGATTGGCAGGCGTACGGATTATATACCAAATATGGCATGTTTTCGTCAGGAATATCGAGATATCATCAATAGCACATGAATATATCATTATCATCAACCTCATCACCTCCATATTGTGACTCCAACCCCAGTGTGTGCGCCGCGTCTTTCGTGGTGGTTTAGTGAGAGGTAGGACCAAGCAGGCCCCAGCGTAGAGGCAGCGAAGCGCTGAAAACGGCGACTGGGCGACACGAGCATCGTAGCAGAGGTCCGACCGGGTATTCCGCCATTATATTCGATCGAGATACGAAATTTCGGGGCTTCGAAGGTATGGAAGTTGTCGTGGTCGAGTTCTCTGGGCTTTGGTTGTATGAAGTGACGTTAAAATGGCCTCGTTAAAGTTCGCAAACTAAACCGGCCAGCTTCGGGTGACCCCGCCTTGCGGACACGACAAAAAGCGACACCAAATATTAATACAGAATTGTGATTTGGGACGTTTTCAAATGTTCTACGGCGCGTAAGACATTAAAAGTGCGACTTTTCTATTCAGTTCGTTTGAATAATTATCTTTGTCATTTATAGTAGGCTGGGTAAAAGCGCAAGAGAAAGAGTAACCTAGTATCGCTTTTTCTGCCCGCCAAAAATATCCCCCCACCTTTCTTGTCAAAACACCAAAAGTCAAACAAGCACTTCAAGTACAACAATAAATCCCCTGTGCAACAAAATACCGATTCTTCAAGATTCACATCTCATCTCCATTATGGCAGAGTTCAAGACCGTCTTCGCAAAGGATGCTGCTCCTCGTAAGCTCCAAACCCCCCATCCCATCCAAACAACCAACTAACACCCCCCAAGCAGCAG